>CM055124.1:170651566-170764066 GCA_029206835.1 Rana muscosa
GGAGGTTAGCTCTGTTTTTGAGGAATCGACAGTAGATGAACCATTTTCAGCATCACAGACTGAAAGATTGTGGGTCCAGACCCTAACTGACATGGTTCGATCTGCATTTAAAATGCCTCTTGTTGAACCATCAACTACTGCTCTCTCCTCATTGGGGTCGCTAAAAGCTCCCCAGGTTAATTGCTCCTTTCCAATACATCCATTATTGGAAGGACTTATATACCAGGACTGGGAACATCCTGATAAACTATTTGTTACGCCTAAAAGGTTTCCGGTGATCTATCCCATGGAGGAAAAGTTCACCCAGAGATGGAATGTTCCTACGGTGGATGCAGCCATCTCTTCTGTGAACAAATCACTGACATGTCCAGTAGATAATGTTCAAATGTTCAAAGATCCAGTGGATAAAAAATTGGAATCTTTATTAAAATCTGCTTTTTCCACAGCAGGGGCTGTTACACAGCCAGCAGTGGCAGCTATTGGGATCTGCCAAGCTTTAAAGGATCAAATGAAAATGGTCCTGAGGGATTTGCCAGACCAGCAGGCCCAGGCTCTGGCTGATCTGCCTAGAGCATTATGCTTTGCGGTTGACGCCATCAAGGATTCTATCCATCAGGCCTCCCGCCTCACGCTGTCTTTGGTACATATGCGTAGGCTTCTGTGGCTCAAAAACTGGTCTGCTGAAGCTCCCTGTAAGAAGCTCTTAGTTAGCTTCCCATTTCATGGGGAACGCCTTTTTGGCGAAGACCTGGATAAGTATATCCAGAAGATTTCCAGTGGTAAAAGTACTCTCTTACCGAGTAAAAAGAGGTCTAGGGGTCCATCTTTTAAGAGGACTACCTCTCCTATCCCTGCGACGTCTGCTACTAAGCAGTTCCGACGGCCTCCTCGGTCAAACTCAGGAGGTAAAAATCAGGGACAGCCACAGGGTAATAAAAAGCCCTGGATCCGAAGAGGTACTAAACCAGCCTCCAAGTCAAGCCTATGAAGGGCTGCCCCCACTCAAACGGGTGGGGGGAAGACTTCAGTTGTTCGCAGAGACCTGGCGGGAGACGATCAAAGACAGATGGGTGCTCTCCGCAGTAACTCTGGGATACAAGTTGGAGTTAAAAGAGTCTCCTCCGTCCCATTTTATGTGGTCAGGCATGCCAAGAGACCCTCTGAAAAGAGGGTCTCTCCTATTGGCGTTAGAACAACTATTGCTCCAAGGAGTAATTATGGAGGTTCCTATGGAAGAGTGGGGGTTGGGTTTCTACTCAAACCTTTTCACAGTCCCGAAGCCAAACGGGGACATAAGACCCATATTGGACCTAAAGAGTCTAAACAAATTTCTAAACGTCCGGTCTTTCCGGATGGAGTCGATCCGATCGGTCACCGCTGCCCTACAAGGGGAGGAATGGTTAGCCTCGATCGACATCAAAGATGCCTACTTGCATGTTCCCATCTTTCCAGGTCATCAAAAATTCCTACGCTTTGCAGTAGAAGGGCGCCATTTTCAGTTCAGAGCCTTACCATTCGGTCTGGCCACAGCACCACGAGTGTTCACAAAAATTCTGGCCCCACTGTTGGCCGATCTAAGAACACGGGGTGTAACGATAATGGCATACCTAGACGACCTGTTGTTGATGGACCACTCAGTTGCCAAGCTAGAAGTGGTAATTGTCGATACAATCAAGTATCTAGAGTCTCACGGTTGGGTCATCAACCTGGACAAGTCAGCCCTACAGCCAGTGAAAAACCTGGTATATCTAGGGCTACGGCTGGATTCAGACCAGAGGAAGATTTTCTTACCTCTAGACAAGGTATCCTCTTTGAGGGCCTTGGTCCGTCTGCTTTGTGCAAAAAGACAGCCGTCCATACGCCTGTGCATGAGGCTGCTAGGAAAGATGGTAGCATCATTCGAAGCTGTGCCATACGCCCAATTCCACTCAAGGAATTTACAAAGGGCCATATTGTCAGCCTGGAACGGAAAAGTTCAGGCTCTAGACTTCCCGATGGCTTTGTCCCCTTCCGTTCGGAAGAGTCTCTGCTGGTGGTTGATCCCCCAGAATCTCCAGAAGGGAAAACCCTTCAGCCCGATATCTTGGAAGGTGGTCACTACAGATGCCAGCCTTATAGGCTGGGGGGCAGTACTGGAGCAATGGTCTCTCCAGGGCAGATGGTCAAATGTAGTAAAAACCCTGCCCATCAATCTCTTAGAGATACGAGCAGCCCGGTACGCCCTAGTAGCCTGGACATCCAGACTCCAAGGGTCCCCTGTCAGAATTCAATCAGACAATGCCACAGCAGTGGCATATATCAATCATCAGGGAGGCACCAGGAGTCGTGCAGCCCAGAGGGAAGTAAGTCACATCCTGGAATGGGCAGAAAAGCATGTCCCATGTATATCAGCTGTCTTCATTCCAGGGGTGCAGAATTGGAAGGCGGACTTTCTGAGTCGCCAACAGTTATGCCCAGGGGAATGGTCCCTTCATCCCGAGGTCTTCCGAGCAATATGTCAGCGGTGGGGAACACCGGATGTAGATCTGCTAGCATCCAGATTCAACGCAAAGGTGGACAGATTTGTCTCCCGGACAAGGGATCCCCTCGCTTGCGGCTCGGATGCTCTGGTGTTCCCTTGGGATCAGTTCAGACTGATATATGCATTCCCTCCGCTACAATTGTTGCCTCGACTCCTTCACAGAGTCAGGTTGGAGAAGAAGCCGGTAATCCTGGTGGCTCCAGCGTGGCCCCGAAGGGCCTGGTACGCGGAGATCATCAAAATGTCTGTGGGGAGTCCTTGGACCCTTCCACGTCGTCCGGACCTGCTTTCGCAAGGACCGATATACCACCCTTCCTTACTAACTCTAAGTTTAACGGCCTGGCTATTGAATCCCACATCCTAAAGAAGAGAGGTCTCTCTAACTCTGTGGTATCAACTACAATCAATGCCAGGAAGCCTGTATCCAGGCAGATCTACTATAGAGTTTGGAAGGCGTACATCACTTGGTGCGAGGCCAGAAAATGGCATCCACGTAAGTACGTTATAGGCAGAATTCTGGACTTCCTACAGTGGGCTGTAGACAGGAAGTTTGCCTTAAGTACTATCAAGGGCCAGGTTTCGGCCTTGTCAATACTATTTCAAAGGCCCCTGGCTATGCATTCACTTGTCAAATCCTTTATGCAAGGTGTGACTCGTATTATTCCACCGATTAAGGCTCCCATATGCCCATGGGATCTAAATTTGGTTCTGTCGGTTCTGCAGAAGCAGCCATTTGAACCTTTGCGGCACATTTCCTTGGTTCTACTCACCAGGAAATTGATATTTTTAGTAGCCATATGCTCGGCTAGAAGAGTGTCGGAATTAGCCGCCATGTCCTGTAAAGAGCCATATCTGGTTATCCATAAGGACAGAGTAGTATTACGTCCTCACCCAGCCTTTCTTCCTAAGGTGGTATCGAGGTTTCACTTGAACCAGGATGTGGTTCTTCCTTCTTTTTTCCCCAAACCAAGCTCGGTAGAGGAAAAGTTATTGCATTCTTTGGATGTAGTAAGAGCAGTTAAAGCTTATCTAAAAGCCACTGCTCAGATTCGTAGAACGGATTCTTTGTTTGTTCTGCCGGAAGGCCCCAGAAAGGGTCAGGCAGCATCAAAATCTACTTTAGCCAAGTGGATTCGACAGGTCATAATACAAGCCTATGGCTTGAGAAGTAGACCGCCTCCGTTCAAAGTTAGGGCGCACTCCACGAGAGCAGTTGGAACTTCATGGGCAGTGCATCACCAGGCCTCCCTGGCGCAAATTTGTAAGGCCGCAACATGGTCTTCAGTACACACGTTTACTAGGTTCTACCAGGTGGACGTTAGAAGTCAGGAGGATGTCGCCTTTGGGCGCAGTGTGTTGCAGGCCGCAAAAAATCGACATGCCTGATGGCGCCCAGCTTATGTATGGTGTATCCCCCCCCTCATGTGGCATTGCTTTGGGACGTCCCACATAGTAATGACTATGCTGCTCTGTGTCCCGTGATGTATGAACAAGAAAGTAGGATTTTTAAAACAGCTTACCTGTAAAATCCTTTTCTTGGAGTACATCACGGGACACAGAGCTCCCACCCCTCTTTTGGGGACACGTATTGCTTTGCTACAAAACTGAGGTACTCCCGGATGGGAGGGGCTTATATAGGGGAGGGTACTTCCTGTTTTGGAAGTTGCCAGTGCCAGCACCTGAAGGTAATTCTATATAACCCACATAGAAATGACTATGCTGCTCTGTGTCCCGTGATGTACTCCAAGAAAAGGATTTTACAGGTAAGCTGTTTTAAAAATCCTACTTTTTTAATAACATTCAATTACAATATAGCTTGTGTAGCAATTGTACATGCTATATATTTTCCCAATAAAGTGGGGTTACCCATAAAAAAAAAAAAAAATACACAATCCTCTTAAGAACATGCAACGGAGTGCCTTACACCTTGTACATGAATTGGTGCCATCTATAGCAGGGCTCAAAATTTCAAATCCTGAGCTACTAGCCACACCTCAAGGGTTACTTGCCACCAGTTGCCGGGCCCAACCCCTACCATGCCCCGCCCCTAAACACACCCTCAAATTATCTCATGAAAGGACACTTAAATTGTTTATGCAGAATTAAGTTATAAATATTAACAACAACTTTATCCATGTCCAAAACTGCAGCCTGCCCGTGTCCGCCAATGCAGCCTGTCTATGTCCACCAATACAGCCTGTGTCCCCAAGTGCAGCCATCTGTCCCCAATTGTGTCCCCATTGCAGCCTTGTGTAGGTCCCCAGTGGCCTACCTGTGTAAGGAAAGAGAGCCCCCCCCCGCCACCGACATCTGGTTGATATCAGCGTGCGGGGAACATAACAGCTTTCATTTCAATAGCTGTGTTTTCCCCATCGTGCGCCGTCATATATAGACCCTCCGCCTTATCCGGGCACTTTACTAGACAGATCACCTGTCTAATCCTGGGGCGGGTGATTGGTCTATCAAAAGTGCCCGGACAAAGGGGAGGGGCTATATATGATGACGTGCGGCAGAGAACACACAGCTAGCCGTTTAGTTCCCCGCGCGCTGATCAACGCGGCGGTGGCAGCTCTCCTCTCCCACGATCCCCCCCCCCCCGTTCCCAGGCAGCTCACACTCGCCCAGCCCTCAAAATCCACTCGCAAAATGCGAGCGTAATTTTTGAGGGCTGATCTATAGGATGTACTCCATGGCAAAATTAAAAAGTGGCTAAATGACAGCGCCTTCCCTTCTGGCTTTCGATTTATAAACAAAGCAGCCAAGGGATCCTGGAGGATGTCGTTGACCACTTCTACTCACTACCACATGTGGTCAAGGACCTCGGTCAGCATCCCAAGCCGGTTTGTTGACACTCCGCAACAGCTGGGGAGCTTGTCATTTTGCAGCTGGAGTGTGATGGGAGAGGATTGTCATGTCTGCGGGTGGCCAGGGAGTTGCTCATAGTGATCAATGATAAATCTACATCTCTGGACAATGTGACCGATGTTGGATTGATATTGGGGACAATGTCTATTTTTTATATAAAAAGGACTTTTTCAGTGTGTCTGTGTTCATTTACTTTTTTTTATTGCCATACAGCCAGCTTGGGACACAAGGAAGGCAGCACAATGTCCTCTTTCAAAACAGAAGTCTGAGGCAACTTTAGGTAGTAACGAAGGACAGGGACCAACCACCTTATCCTCTATGGACCACCAAATAGGGGAGTACCACAAGATAATGCCGGCACCTCTGACACCATACAGGCTAATGTAATAGCCACCAAGAATACCACCTTCTGGGACAAGGTAGGCAAGTGAATCTCCCAAATGGACGTTTCTAGAGCACAAAGTTTAAATCCCACAACGGCAAAAGAGACCGTACAGGCGGAGCCACATGCCAAACCCCCTGAATGAAGGTATGAACTAAAAAAGAGTGCATGGGTAGGCATCGCTGAAAGAAGATTGCCAAGGCAAACACCTGGCCATTGATGGTACTCAAGGCCAACCTTTGCTCAACATCCCGTTGAAGGCAGCCCAGGATCCGAGCCATAGAAAAAGGAGCGAGGATGAGCGCTAAAAGGACTCACACCAAGAAATGTTCGCCTTCCATGTAAGAGGATACATCTTGCTAGAGGTCAACTTCCTCGCCTTCAACATAGTAGGGATCACTGATCCAGACAAACCTCTATCCCTCTGTACCTGGCTTTCAACAGCCAAGCCATCAAAACCAGCAACTGTAAATCAGGATGGAAGCTCGGCCCTTGGGTCAACTGTTCCTCAGAGGTAACCCCCCCAAGGGACATTTACAGGCACCAGATTGACCAGAGGACCTTCGCCCTCAATCCTTCACAGGCACCGCAGGAGAGGAAGGTATCGGCCCCACAGTGGTGGGGCTAGGACACCTACAACATCTACCAGAGGAACCCGTGACCTCGCCATTAACCTTGGTATCTTCCTGTTAAACCAGACCTGCTAAAAAGGAGCCGCTTACAGGCCTGTGCAAATTTAACTACCTTGAAGGTGGACACCACCAGGCCAAGAACCTGTATGCAAATTGGGAGAGAAGACGGTCTGCATGACAGCAGCCGGCAAATCACAGCCTGTGGTTGCCCAGGTTTGACCACCCTGGTCAAAATTCAATCCAGAGTCAGACCCAGAGAATTCAATTTCCTGGACGGGAATAGGGGGGACTTTGGTTAGTTCCGACGTAACCCAAACCTTTGCAGGAATTCTATCAGCACAAGGAGACTCAGGGCATAAAAAACAGAAAATGGACAAACTCTGCCCCCTTCTTTGGTACCCCCCAAAATGATCGTTTCTTGGATCTCCTTGATGCTCACCAAGGAGGTCCACTATACCAGAAACCAGTGAAGATGTCCCCCCCAGCCCAGTTATGGGCGAGGGCAGACCTTCATGCTGAAGGGGTCTGGCCTGCAGGCCCAGAGACACCAGCTCTAGGTGTACCAGACCAAGGTTGCTTGGAACCGCCGAGGACGATTTGAGGGATCCGTTTACCTTATCTGCAGTCCCGGGATCCCGATAATTTCTTATGGGCTGAGAAGGAAGGCCCACGTTTACAAGGCCCCTTCCCTTTTAGACTGTGGCAGGAAGGTACTCTTCCCCCGTGACACCTTTAATGATGTCAGCCAGGGTATCCCCAAAGAGGCGCTCACCTTGAAAGGGCAGATTGATGAGCTTTCTTAGAGGCTTGGTCTGCAGACCAATTCTTAAGCCACAGAATGCGTCAAACCACTACCGCTGAAACAGAGTTTGGACAGCATGGTGGCCACATCCAAAAATGCATCACTTCAAAGTGTTTAGGGACCAGAAAGGTTGCGTTGGTTGCCCCCAATCCTTGTATACAAACTTGTCAAAATAGGGACGGTAAGGAAAAACCCTAGCTGCACGAGGTGCCTTGTGTGTACTAAAAAAAAGGCACAGCCACGTCCGTGGCCACATCCTCCATTTTTAAAGTCTCACGCACTGCAACAACAAGTGCATCCACCAGAATTCTTCCCTTCTTTGCTCCGACTTTGGAGGAGTCCTTATCACTGTTGGATGGATCAGGTGTGGTATCAAGTCCCACTGGACAGGCCACATCCACAGCGGACTCAGAATCAGATGAGAAAAAGACTGAGCAGAAGGCAGAGGACACTTCCTGCTAGGCCTTGGCCCGCACTCTACCTTCACTCGGGATACCAATGACTCTAGGACTGCCGTGCACTCATTAATAGGGAGCCGGGGTTCTGGAGAGACCTGGCTGCTTCATAAAGGAGACGGGGGGATGCGACTAAGGTTCCATGGGATAAGTGAGACCCTGAAGCATAAAAAAAAAAAAAAGGTTTTGTAACTGCTATGGACCCCCCTACTCAGGGCACTTGTTAGCAACCAGAAGGGACCCCAAGGGTGGCACCATTACCAAGCTGGAGGACACTGGATCGGAACTCTCAGCATGCCATGCGTCTCCTCTATGAAGAGGGGCCCGGGTGCTCTGCATATCTTGTGTCCTGGCCTCAGTCTGTCTGCATGGCTCTGGCCATCTCCAACATTGCAACGGACCAAGGGAAAATGGCCACTATGACATCACGGACCACACAAACATGGCCACCGGCCGAACAACAAACCAAGGGAAAATGGCTGCCAAATCATCTAAGACGCCAACAGAAACCTCCTCTGTGCTCTGCACTGGAAAACCCTTGCAGGTACTGCACCCATGCTGGCACAAGAGCCCCCTTTGTTATCAAGCCCATAAAAAGCTCTGGTGCAACCAATTACCTTCAGAAGTCACATAATTAGTGAAATGATGTCCACCTGTGTGCATTCTGTCACATGATCTGTCATTACATATACACACACCTTTTTGAAAGGCCCCAGAGGCTGCAACACCTAAGCAAGAGGCACTACCAACCAAACACTGCCATGAAGACCAAGGAACTCTCCAAACAAGGGACACTGTTGTTGAGAAGTACAAGTCGGGGTTAGGTTATAAACAAATATCCAAATCTTTGATGATCCCTAGGAGCACCATCAAATCTATCATAACCAAATGGAAAGAACATGGCACAACAGCAAGCCTGCCAAGAGATGGTCGCGCACCAAAACTCACAGAACGGGCAAGGAGGGCATTAATCAGAGAGGCAGCACAGAGACCTAAGGTAACTCTGGAGGAGCTGCAGAGTTCCACAG
Source organism: Rana muscosa (assembly GCA_029206835.1). Taxonomy (NCBI): domain Eukaryota; kingdom Metazoa; phylum Chordata; class Amphibia; order Anura; family Ranidae; genus Rana; species Rana muscosa. The sequence continues at coordinate 170,660,252 of CM055124.1, forward strand.
CAGAGACTGTAGTATCTGTACATAGGACAACAATAAGCCATACGCTCCATAGAGTTGGGCTTTATGGCATAGTGGCCAGAAGAAAGCCATTACTTTCAGCAAAAAACAAAATGGCACGTTTTGAGTTTGCGAAAAGGCATGTGGGAGACTCCCAAAATGTACAGAGGAAGGTGCTCTGGTCTGATGAGACTAAAATTTAACTTTTGCCCATCAAAGAAAACACTGTCTGGTGCAAACCCAACACATCACCCAAAGAACACCATCCCCACAGTGAAACATGGTGGTGGCAGCATCCTGCGGTTAGGATGTTTTTCAGCAGTCAGGACTGGGAAACTGGTCAGAGTTGAGGGAAAGATGGATGGTGCTAAATACAGGGATATTCTTGAGCAAAACCTGTACCACTGTGTGATTTCAGGGTAGGACGGAGGTTCACCTTCCTTCCAGCAGGACAATGATCCCAAACACACGGTTAAAGCAACACTTGAGTGGTTTAAGGGGAAACCTGTAAATGTGTTGGAATGGCCTAGTGAAAGCCCAGACCTCAATCCAATAGAAAATCTGTGGTCAGGCCTCGTACACACGACCGAGTTTCTCGGCAAGAACCAGCAAGAAACTTGCTGGCAGAGATGTCTTGCCGAGAAATTTGTTCGTGTGTATGGTTTCTCGTCGAGAAAACCGACAAGTAACCTCAACGAGAAAATAGAGAACCTGCTCTCTATTTTCTCGTCGAGATTCTCGTCGGCATGTTTCGACGAGAAAAGTGAGTGTGTGTACACTTACCTGTCCTCCCGGAAGCCCGCGCATGTTCAAAATGAATTCGACGCATGCGCGGTAGCTTCCTAGGCATACGTAGGGTATACCAAGATGGCGGCGACGGCATCGAATGTGACGAGCGCATGCTCGTCGTAGTCGATGACGTCACCGCGTACGCTCCATTCAAAGAACCGCGGGTTCTTTGAATCGAGCGTGTGTACACTCGGCCGGGACAATTTTCTTGTCCAAGAATCTCGTCGAAAAAAACGACATGTTTTTTTCGACGAGAATCTCGGCCGTGTGTAAGAGGCCTCAGACTTAAAGATTGCTGTTCACAAGAGCAAACCAGCCAACTTGAAGGAGCTGGAACAGTTTTGCAAGGAGAAATGGGCAAAAATCCCAGTGGTAAGATGTGGCAAGCTCATAGCTTATCCAAAGCGATTTGGATCTGTGATAGCCGCAAAAGGTGGCACTATAAAGTATTGACTTTAGGGGGGTGAATAGTTATGCACATTGACTTTTTCTGTTATTATGTCCTATTTGTTGCTTGCTTCACAATAAAAAAAAATAAAAAATCATCTTCAAAGTTGTGGGCATGTTCTGCAAATAAAATGATGCAAATCCTCAAACAATCCATGTTAATTCCAGGTTGTGAGGCAACAAAACACGAAAAATGGGGGGTGAATACTTTTGCAAGGCCCTGTATGGTGATGAGTCGCTGCATTTCTAGAAGGATCAGCAGGTTATTTCTGTAATGCTGAAAATATTAAAAACTGAAAACAAATTCAGCCACCACATCTAGGGACTTGTAAACTGAAAATAAGTTCTCTTTGTGGGTTTAGCTCAGCTGTAAGGACTTCTCCATATCTCTCATCTTGTAGTTCCTCTTCACATTGGCTATTAAAACATAAGGTTAATATTACTTTTGAATAAGGAGAACCTGGTTTCAGCCACATGAGCTCTCATGCTATAGTATTATATTGCACCTTACCAAATATCCACTGATCAATTGTACTTAGTAAAAAGAAAAACAGGCCACATCCACTGCCAAAATTTTAATCATTTTAATGTTTACAGTAATGGAATGTAGAACAGTCAATGCACAGGTATAAGAACTGTACAATAAAAGCTTTTCCCTTGGTTTAATCTCTCAACTATATCCTGTCTTAAAATATATTATAAAATAACAAAAAAATATATGTATACATTTCTTTAAAAAGATTAAATGGACATACAGTCATGCAGTGAAAGACCTTCAGTGACTTCCAGCAAAATCTAAATGAATGGTTTTATAAAAATATGCATAGCAAAAATAGCCACATACCTCTCCACACAAATAAAATTAAACATTTAAAAAGGTCACAATTCATGAATTGTGTTTTTTATTTTTTTTAGTGACAAGTATTATTTTTTTACCCCTGGGCCTGTTCACATCTGTGCATTGTAGAACTCGATATGCTTTTTTTTTTTTAAAAATGCATATTGTGTTCTAGAGCATTTTTAATGTGCTGCAATTCAACACAATGTATAATGCGTTTTACATGCATTTCCTCCCTGGTTACCTGGGAAAAGTAAACATGCGACTCAAAAATTGCACTTAGAACACCACACCTTGTGTTTTTGATGTGCTACCATGGACTATAATGGAAGCAGCGTTTTTTTTTTTCTTTTTACAAAAACCTCACTAAAGAGGTAGCAAACATGACTTTTCAAAAGCACAGCGCACCGCACAGATGTGAACAGTTACACAGTATTTAAGGGGACAATTTTACATTTGCTTTTGACGCACTGAGTAGGTGCGTTTTAATTCAGCAAAAGCACACAGGACGTGAACAGGCCCTTAGAGTAGTTAAGACACTTTGGAGCCGATTCATAAAAGCTGGAATAAAAACAGGAGTCTATAACAATCAGATATAGAGTTTAATTTCTGGAAAAAATTAAAAGTTGAAATCTGAAAGGTTGCCATCAGCAGTAACTTCAGTGCCCATTGCCTTTTCTCTTTTAATGAATCCTTCCCTTTGATCTTTATTCTATTAGGCAGCATTAGCTGATTGTCTAAAGACGTAGTTGCTCTAAGTTTGGTTTTGCTAAAAAAAAACCTCTTCTGATAGTTCTATCATACTAGTCATCTGGGGTACAAAGCCACAAAACCTTATGAAACTAGATAACGTTCAAGTGTCAATTCACACTGCTGCACACATTATGTAGGTTATCACATAGATAGCAATGTACTATAGAGAAAAAAAAGCGAATAAAAATCCCTGATTTATATAAACAACCTGGGGTAAGTTTATAAAAGTAAGCCGGTCACAAGAGAAATGCAGTGCCCTCCATAGCTGACCTCTTCTGAAAATACTAGGGAGAGAGAGGGGAGAGAGAGAGAGAGAGAGAGAGAGAGAGAGAGAGAGAGAGAGAGATCAAAAAAATTATATGCTTTGTAATTTTTCATGCTAGGAGGTATACACTTTTAAAACTGCGTTCACACTTAAAGCGGATGCGGCTCACAGCAGGGGTCTGGTGCGTCCCTGTTCTTTGTTTCAGGGGCGGATCAGGTCTGAATTTTTGCCTGAATTTAGATCTGAAACTGAGCCAAAGACACACAGGACCCCTGTGCAATCCTCTCCGCAGCCAACACGGAGGGGTGTGAACTGGCACCATTGAGAGCTGGGCACACTCTCCTGTCATGCGAATTGGATGCATGGAAACCCACATCCAATTCGCACTAGTGTGAACCCAGCAGCCTAAATATGAACTGTGAGATCAATATGTGGGTTTTGTCCAATTTGGAGTAAGGTTCCCATTCTCTGCCCAATGTCTACAGACCGCATAAACATTGGTGGGAATGCATTTGATTTGTCATATAAAAGGTTTGATTTATACACATTGCATATTCACTATAACTTTCCTTTTCCCAATCAATCCTGTGCTATTAGAAATGTGTGCAGAAAAAAACAAACAAACACGTTTCTCTTTTGTACTTCAAAATGAGAAACTATTCATAACGAATATTCTATTTTTTTTTACAACAACAACAACAACAACAACAACATCATATTTAAAACCAAAGCATTTTCTTATACAAAGTATAAACACAACAGGTTAACAAAACCAAATATTTTATACCTATGTATAAAATATTCAATACAAAACAACTTTAATTTAATTTTAGAACAACGTTCAGAGTATCAATTTCAAGGAGCAAAGAAACAGAACAGGTTCTCCCACACTGCTCTATTCCTTTTCCAAACCCTTGAAACAATGCTACTATATTTCACACATTAATGTAAACAAAGAAAATTATATTCTTTCAAAAGGAATAGAAAAAGTAGGTTGTATTTACTCGTCATATTTTAAAGATGTAAGAAAGATATCTTAAAAATAGGGTTCTGCACCTTCCAAAAATTACTTTTATTTGCTCTACAAAGGGCAACATCAGGATAATGAAGATACCAGAGCCAAAAAAATAAAAAAAAGGTCATGTTCCCAAGTATTTTTTTCTGTACATTTCTATTCATTGCATCTCCGAAGTCATCAGGAATTACTAAAAATGTTCATGTTTTGGCCTTATAAAACAAAGAAAGTGTGCCACTTCATGGCCAACAGAAATCTCTATTATATATATATTATACTTAACTCAGCTTCCATAGAATTTTCAAGTCATGGGTGTCCCTATATGAATTAAAGGCATTGGAAAACCAAAAATAAATAAATTACAACATTCCTCCAAGTCAGAGGTCTCCAAACTGCGGCCCGAGGGCCAGATGTGGCCCTTTGCTAGCCTTGGGGCACTATTTCTCCCACTGATATGGGCCAATATTCCTCCCACTGACAGCCAACAAGCGGGCACTATTTCTTCTTCTGATACCAATGATGGGATAATATTCATCCTACTAATAGTGGCACGACGACGACTCCTACTGACTACCAACCCTGAGGCCATATTTATTCTCACTGATGCTGGGCTCGGGACACAATACGGCCCTCCTAAAGTCTAAAGCACAATAAACTGGCCCTTTGTTTGAAAAGTTTGGAGACCCCTGCTCTAGGCCAATGCTGACATTTGTCATACATGTAAAAATCAGCATTAAAACTACAGTACCTTAAAATCTCCATAGGCGATGCGTTAAAAGACATTACGAGTTACCAGTTTGGAATTACACAGTATTGCGCCGATAGTCGCAGCGATACCTCACGTGTGATGCAATTACCATTTACATATGCGCTTGCACATGAGAATGGGGGTAGGTTTTAAAATAAAATAAAATAAAAGATTACTCAAAAAAAAATAACAATATCCCTTTAACTTTTTATCAACTTTATTGTACACATGGAATGAACAACATCCCGTGTGATAACAATAAGCATGACAGGTCCGCTTTATAAATTGATCCGGGGTCTATTAGAGATTGGTTTGATCAGATGCTTTACAAGCCATTAACAGCCTGTAAACAAACTAAAACTAAAGTGACAAAATCCTTGTTGCTTCTGGCTTCTTACATTACAGAAAAAAGCCGGGTAAGGGGGAGCCCCCCTCCCTTCCGTGCCCTGTAGAAGTGATCGAGCAGCTGTGTTGGTGCTCGGATCAATTCCACATGAAAGCCATCGCTGGGTGAAAACTGATACCAGGATGATGCCTGCAGGTATCATCATGGTATAACCGCTTCAACTTGAGGGAGTATGGGTACGTCCTAAGGGGTTGAAGTGGTTAAAATATACATAAGTTCCTTGTATTCCATCTGGAATCTATGACCACCTGTTTAGATTGTAAAAATCTGTGGTTACACAAGAGGAAAGGCACTATGTAATCATCCTACATTCCCAGACTAGTAATAAGAGGACATTAAACACGGAATGGAAAGGGTGTAGATGAGCATTTTCATCCCAATTCTTGTATTGCCATCTGGGGGTGCACATTGTATTTTCTTCATCGGTGATCTCCCAAGAACGAACAAAGTACAGGTATTTACAGTGCCTTGCGAAAGTATTCGGCCCCCTTGAACTTTTCATCCTTTTGCCACATTTCAGGCTTCAAACATAAAGATATAAAATTTTAATTTTTTGTGAAGAATCACCAACAAGTGGGACACAATTGTGAAGTGGAACGAAATCTATTGGATATTTTAAACTTTTTTAGCAAATAAAAAACTGAAAAGTGGTGTGTGCAAAATTATTCGGCCCCTTTACTTTCAGTGCAGCAAACTCACTCCAGAAGTTCAGCGAGGATCTCTTAATGATCCAATGTTGTCCTAAATGACTGATGGTGATAAATAGAATCCACCTGTGTGTAATCAAGTCTCTGTATAAATGCACCTGCTCTGTGATGGTCTCAGGGTTCTGTTGAAAGCGCAGAGAGCATCATGAAGACCAAGGAACACACCAGGCAGGTCCGTAATACTGTTGTGGAGAAGTTTAAAGCCGGATTTGGACACAAAAAGATTTCCCAAGCTTTAAACATCCCAAGGAGCACTGTGCAAGCGATCATTTTGAAATGGAAGGAGTATCAGACCACTGCAAATCTACCAAGACCTGGCTGTCCCTCTAAACTTTCAGCTCAGACAAGGAGAAGACTGATCAGAGATGCAGCCAAGAGGCCCATGATCACTCTGGATGAACTGCAGAGAACTACAGCTGAGGTGGGAGAGTCTGTCCACAGGACAACAATCAGTCGTACACTGCACAAATCTGGCCTTTATGGAAGAGTGGCAAGAAGAAAGCCATTTCTCAAAGATATCCATAAAAAGTCTCGTCTAAAGTTTGCCACAAGCCACCTGGGAGACACACCAAACATGTGGAAGAAGGTGCTCTGGTCCGATGAAACCAAAATCAAACTTTTTGGCCACAATGCAAAACGATATGTTTGGCGTAAAAGCAACACAGCTCATCACCCTCAACACACCATCCCCACTGTCAAACATGGTGGTGGCAGCATCATGGTTTGGGCCTGCTTTTCTTCAGCAGGGACAGGGAAGATGGTTAAAATTGAGGGGAAGATGGATGCAGCCAAATACAGGACCATTCTGGATGAAAACCTGTTGGAGTCTGCAAAAGACCTGAGACTGGGACGGAGATTTATCTTCCAACAAGACAATGATCCCAAACATACAGCAAAATCTACAAAGGAATGGTTCATAAATAAACGTATCCAGGTGTTAGAATGGCCAAGTCAAAGTCCAGACCTGAATCTAATCGAGAATCTGTGGAAAGAGCTGAAAACTGCTGTTCACAAACGCTCTCCATCCAACCTCACTGAGCTCGAGCTGTTTTGCAAGGAAGAATGGACAAGAATTTCAGTCTCTCGATGTGCAAAACTGATAGAGACGTACCCCAAGCGACTTGCAGCTGTAATCGCAGCAAAAGGTGGCTCTACAAAGTAATAACGCAAGGGGGCCGAATAATTTTGCACCCCCACTTTTCATTTTTTTCTTAGTTAAAAAAGTTTCAAAAATCCAATAGATTTCGTTCCACTTCACAATTGTGTCCCACTTGTTGGTGATTCTTCACAAAAAATTTAAATTTTATATCTTTATGTTTGAAGCCTGAAATGTGGCAAAAGGATGAAAAGTTCAAGGGGGCCGAATACTTTCGCAAGGCACTGTATTTAACCTGCCTTATGATGCAATATAACAAAGCAGCAGAATATCCAGTATGGTTTCTAATACTTTTTTTTTTAAACCATTTAGATTTAAGAAAAATGGCTGAACAAATTTAAATGAGGGAAATAAAAAAAAAAATGTTTTTGAAAAGTTATTTGGAAAAATTTAATTGGCATAATTGTCAAAATATTTGGTGAACAAATCATGCATTTTTCAACATACTAGAATTACATTAAGGTTACAGCCAATAAACTGTATGCCTCTAGACATTCAAAATGTGAGGAGAGTTACAGGGCAGAACATACTACAAAAACAAACCAGCTGCTTGACATTGCATTCATTGTCTTACCACTTACCTCCCTCTTACCTTACCTCCTGGAGGCTCTGAGAGGAGAGGATATAAGTACACAGCAGCTCTGCCTGTGCCTCCCCTCTGCACTACAAAGACATTTGTGATTGGGCAGGAAGAGGGGAGGGGCAGGCATAGAAGTTGCATCGCCTCTGCACTTAAAAAAGCCAAGATATACCCTAACATTTTCTACAATGCCCACTAGATCCTCGATTTGGAGACTTGACAATTCCCTTCTTACTGACCCCGAAAATATAAAATCTTTGGATTCTCGCTTATCACAATACTTCCAGGAGAATGAAGATCCCGATATTCAGCCCATGACCCTTTGGTCGGCACATAAGTGTGTAATCAGAGGTGAATTCATCTCTATTGCAACGAAAAGGAAGAAAACCAGACAAGCACGCATAGCTGCTCTTTCAGATCGTATTCATTCTCTCGAAAGTAAGCATAAGCAATCATTGGCGACTAAAACCTACTCAGAGCTTCTGACGGCTAGAGAATCCCTCCTTGAGGAATTGGGTAAGACGACTAGGCGTAAATTTGCCTCGACACGTAAACTTTTTTACGAATTTGGTAACAAGTCTGGAAAACTGCTTGCTAGGGCGCTCCAGGCAGCTAAGGCAGACTCGACCATTCAGTCCATTTTGGACCCTTCGGGTAATAAAATCTGTACTTCTTCTGATATAGCAAAACAGTTTAAAAATTATTATTCCAAATTGTACAACCTACCATCACAAACACCTACAGATCACACTACACTTAGAAAAGACTTGCTCACCGAATTTTTATCAAAATATAGTCCGGATTCTATTGCCCCAGAGGAAGCTGAGAACTTGGAGAGACCGATCGAGAGGGAGGAATCCCTTACAGCTCTTACCCAATTAAAAAATGGCAAATGTCCGGGCCCTGATGGCTTAACGGTCAGTTATTATAAATCTTTCACTAATACCATCCTCCCCTACTTCTTGAAAACATTTAACTCGATTCCTATATCTTCCAATTGTACTAAAGATCTTTTAGAAGCACATATTACAATGATCCCTAAGCCAGGTAAGGATACTTCTTTGGTATCCAATTATAGACCCATTTCTCTACTTAACGTAGATGTAAAACTATACGCAAAAATTTTGGCGAACCGAATGCTTCCTTTACTCCCTGGATTAGTGTCTCTGGATCAGGTGGGATTTATCCCCGGGAGGGAAGCCAGGGATAACACCCTGAAAGCCATTAACATCCATCATTGGCTGTCCAGATCCTCGAGACCGGGTTTCTTTCTCTCTCTTGATGCGGAGAAGGCGTTCGACAGGATGGCATGGGACTTTATGACAGAAGCTTTAAAAGCAATAGGAATTAAAGAAAATATGCTTCGCCTTATCCTCACACTTTATTCTACTCCTACTGCGAGAATCAAGATTAATGGTTGCCTGTCGGACGCCTTCTCCGTATCGAATGGAACACGCCAGGGGTGCCCCCTGTCCCCTATCATCTTTGTACTTACCTTAGAACCTATTCTTCGAAGAATTAGAGACAATCCGGACATCAAGGGAATCGAAATCCATAATAGTCAATATAAATTGGCGGCCTACGCAGACGACATTTTACTCTTTCTTTCTGACCCTGTCACTACGATACCCAATTTATTAAAAGATTTCTCACTCTTTGCCTTACTTTCTAATTTAAAAATTAATTTCACTAAATCCAGAGCAATTAATATATCTCTACCCACAAATGTGGTTTCGTTGTGCCAAAGCAATTTCCCCTTTGGTTGGGATAATGAAGCCATTACTTACCTGGGTATCCAACTGCCAACGAACTTACAGGATCTGTACTCTAAGAACTTCCCTCCCTTACTTAAAACTATTCAAAAAGATCTTCTAAATTGGGACAAAGGTTTCTTTTCTTGGTTCGGGAGAGCAGCTATTATAAAAATTAATATCCTCCCTAGACTCCTTTACCTCTTACAGACCATTCCAATCAAATTACTGACTTCTTTTTTTTCCATATATAAGAAGTTATGCTCTAAATTCATTTGGGCCTCCAAACAACCCAGAATAAATTGGGAAAAATTACTGCTCCCAAAATTGATGGGTGGCATTGGTCTACCTGATATCCGGAAATATTACTGGTCTTGCCACCTAACCCGCATTGTAGATTGGCACCTCCATAGTTCTACTAAAGCGTGGATTGAACTTGAAGGTCTGACTTCTAAATTGCCTTTACAACACTTGCCCTGGATTGGCCCCCGCAAAATACCACGTGAAGTTGCCTCACACCCCCTTACGGGCTCAACCTTACAAATCTTTAGACACGTTTGCACCAAATATTACATTTCTTCCTCGCCTGGACCCATCACCCCTATTACGCATAATCCAGACTTATTTTTAGACACCCCCAAAACTCACACGCATATCTCCTCTTCAACCCGCTCACTTCGGGCTGAATCCTTTTTTGACAAACAGAAATTTCTTCCTTTCAATGAGTTTCATATCAAATGCCCTGATAGTGGTATTTCTCACTTTGACTACGAAAAAGTCAAACATTCTTTAATCATTTCTAAACCTTCGACTTTATGGTACAGAGACAAAACTACATTTGAGAACATTTGCGTTAAGTCTGTTCCTCAACGGCATTTAATTTCCACTATGTATGCCCTGCTGTTTGAACAAAACAACCCTAAAGATGATATTACTTGCCAAAAGTGGGAAAGAGACCTTGACGTAAGTCTTACTCAAGAGGACTGGGAACACATTTTCTCGTATATACATAAAGGTTCCATGAATGTATTAGCTCAAGAAAACGGCTTCAAATTGTACTCTAGATGGTACAGGACACCATCTACAATTCATAAATATAATCCTAGAGTTCCTCCTGTTTGCTGGCGATGTGAAGCTTCCCTTGGGACACTTCATCACATTTGGTGGGATTGCCCCCGTATACAACCTTATTGGAAGGAAGTCCACAGGCTAATTTCATATATTACGACATACACCCCTGATTTCACAGCAGCCCAATACTTGCTACATCATACCTCCTTACCACGCTTCGTATACAAAAAAACTATTGTCATACATCTCATTAATGCCGCTAGGCTTTGTATTCCAGTCCACTGGAAGGACTCTTCACCTCCCAGTATCTCCGAATGGCTCCAAAGGATTGGGAGGATAGCAGAAATGGAGGATTTGATCTTACAAGCTAGGGACTCCCCAAAAGAATTTTATGTTAAATGGGCATGTTGGATTCAATTTGTGAACTCTGGTGAGTTTCTTCGTCTATCCAATTCCTCACATTAACTTGACCTGGGAAAATAGGCATTTACTACATTATCGATAATTTACAGAGGTTCGACCCCGGTTTCCCTGTGATTCTGTCTGGTCTATTTTTATTTTATTTTTTTTACCCTTACCCCTCCCCTTATTTTATAGGTTATACAAATATGTTAAGATAATATGATGTTATTACTGCATCTTGCTTATTGGAAGAACCAACGTTTAGGTTTATTTATTTTTTATTTTTTGCTTTAACCGACTGTATTTTTTCTCATATGTCATATTTGAAATTCTGATATTTTGTTTTTGTTTTTGCTGTATTTGCAAATTATAATTGTAATCCTATGTCTAATGTATAACATGAAATCCTAATAAAAACTTTGAGACAAAAAAAAAAAGCCAAGATGAGAAGGCACAGCATCGGAGCGCCAGAAGTGATCTTCCTGGAGTTAAAATTAAAGCGATAAGTCCAGGAGGTGGCATACACCTCGTTGGACTTCCCTCATAGTATGCCTGCCAGTTCAGCTTTAAGTAGATGACTGCCACAATCTAATCTTCATAGAGCCAAAAATGAAAACACATTTACAGTCAGTAAATACCAGGGACGTATTAGGTTATTTAAAACATGTACAGACAAAAAAAAAAAAAAAACATACACTCAAGGCAGATCTTCATACACCCAATATTCCCATTGAGCGCATGAGCTGATGAACACAGAATGCAATGAAAGTTGCCAGCTACCCCATCTAGTGAAGTCAGTGCTGACATTTTTTTATTTTGGCAGACTTGGATAACAGGGAGATCCCAATAAGAAAAACCGAAATCTAAAAAACAAACAAAAACAAAAAAAAAGGCAAAAACATACACTTACTAAGTCATTGTTTTCACTTTCCTTTTAGGTTTCTAAAGATTTAGTGCACACATGTGAGCTTAATTTTTTTTTTTTTTTTTTATTAAATCTCTCAAGGCTTTCAGGATCACATTTGCAATTTAGCAAGCTGGTTTGTGAATCCTTTGGCAAGAGTTTGGTATTGCCAAATTCTTTATTCAATTAAATCCATTATTCCAGGGTAGAAGCTCTGACACTTTGTGTCAGTGGGTTCCCTTGCTTGCTTAAAAAATTGTTTAAAAGTAGAGACAAACCTTTTTTGCGAATCTCCTGCTCCTGGAGGTCTATTAGTAGCACCCATGACTAGCACTCGATCATCTCCTCCAGACTGTAATCCATCAAACTATCAACAATTCTGCTTTTAGTCACCTGCTAGCATCACGTTCTCCCTCTTTCACATAAAAGACTATCAGAAAAAAAAAAAAAAACACACACACACACACGTTCCCCCCAAAAAAGTGCCCACACAATTTTTCCCTCCTCTCCTATATATTTTGAAGTGAAACATGCTGCATTTAGAGTTACAAAATATGTTGTATTTGATTTAGCAGCTGCTGGTTTTGCCAGCATGGTTTCTCAATTTCCAGGAGGGCCAAACAGTAATAGCTCTCGAGCTGGAGTTCTGAGGCCAGTGAGTAGTTTCAGGTGAATAGAAGAAAATATCACTATTTCTTGCAATGATTATTTCGCTAGTTCTTGTCCAGCTATGTCATCCAACTTGAGATGGGCTGCAGTCTACAATTTCATTCAGTCCAGTAGATGTTGGCTCATTTGGTCTAGTATTTTTTACTGCTGCACCCCTGCTGGCTGTATGGAGAGAGATTGGCCTATGCGAGAATGAGGAACTGGAGCTGTTGGGTATCCTAGGTAAATGGGAAACTACTGGCGATACAGCTTCGGATGTGTTTTTTGCACAAGGAAGAGAATTACTGGCAATAAAGACTTTCATTTTTGGAACTGCACCCCTTCAGAATTCCACTGCATAAAGGCAGGTTGTCACCATGTACTTGTTCTGACCTGGTATATCTGCCAAACACTGTAATCGATCCTGTGCGATTAGTAGGAGTTGTTGTAATTTTAGTTTGTAGACACTATGTTCAGTCATTGCTCACCTTGCCCTGTGACTAGTACTGCAATTCCCTTCACCAGCCCCTGAATTCCTTTCATGTACTAGCTTGATCCTTTTAAAAACGTTCAAAAGGCCGGCCTGTCCTGAGCAGCAACTTTTCTGAAAGAGGCAGCATCCTGCTCACTGAGGACCCCAGAATTATTTTTGTTTGCCATGACCCTTGTAGGGGACCCGCTTACGCAGTGAAGTCTAAGCGAGCCAGGGGCTCGGGACCCGTACCGGCCATTTGTGTCAATGGCTACTCCTTTTACCCATGCCCAGAGTCACCGCCATAAAATGACAGGCACGGTGCCCAAATGCCCCTGTCCCCAACTAGCCCGCTTCACACTACAAGACTTCCAGTGATTTCACATGTCATATGGATTTGTCCTCTACTCAAGATTTTTTAAATATTGAATATAAAAATAGTCATGTTCATCATTTCCCTGGTTTCAATTATTATATTACCACATCATCAAAACTATGGGTGGATTCATCAGCATTAGCCATGGCTTCTATATAGGCTGAAACCTAAGTACAAAGCTTCTATGCTGGGACAAGATTTTGGGAGAGAGTATAGGTTATGCATTTAATGTGCCAAAGTATATTACAGTAACTGATCAGGGTAAAGTTTGGATACTAAACTACCCACTGCCAATAAAGTTGGCAATTCATGACCAAAGATGGCACGCATAATATAAACATTTTTGTAGCATTACAAAGTATACAAATGATACTACCTGCACATGCCATATGAAGCATGCACAAAATCTGTGCAAGCACTGACCTGTGGAAAGCAGCTCCATAAGTCAACTCCTTACTGCCAACACTCTCCGACCAGGAACACAAAGGGGGGGCTACGAAAATTTCCCACAACAGTTTTCCCTACACCCATGGCCCCATAGGGGCCACTTGTGCCGATGTGGCAGTATTTTCAACACTACGTGCTGGGCAAGCAACACATTACACAATTTATTCTTGCCAACTTAGTTCCGATGATACATACCAAGCTTTCCAACAATCCCCTTTATCCATAAACCAATGTTTATGTACATGGCATTTGACTGTGTTGGATTTAAAAAGTTACCCATGCTTTCTGCATCTGGGAGAAAGCAAGGATAACAAAAGTTTCAGTAGAATAAAGGACATACCTTCACGGTACAACATACAGAATAGTTATGAACATATTTACATCTCATGTCCCACCATATCTATGCAGAATGCCACCTGGTGGCACATTGGCTTTGTTCACATTGTAAAGCCTTCTTCTTTTCAGTAAGGGTACGCAATGTACTTCTCCTAAAATCCCAATATATTAACATTGTATATATTTAACCATTATCCCAGCAGCGATCATTCTCCTTACAACATTAAAATAATTTCACCAGCTGACGTTGTGCACCAATAATGTTCATGGACAAGTTTAAGTCCTAATCCTTTCCATTTCTTCTGAAGCTTGTACACCTAAAAGGTAAACAATGAAAATCTAATTGACCTCGTCATCCCATCAAGTATATCTTACGTAAATTATTCAGAAGACCATAGTAACAATTTTTTGGGCATTTTCCCCAAATATCCGGATTTGTATTTGTTTAGCAAGTTAAGCTTCTCTATGTATTATTCTGGAGCTGAGGGCAGTCTTGGCCTTGGTTTTGAGTCTGCATTCCCATTCGCATATGGACATGTCTCTGTTCCATTATTCCAGGAGGTTGACCTGTTGATTGAATGCTTCCCAACACCAGTGTTTAGCAAGTGTTCACCGTTTGGATCTACAAATAAAGAAAATCTCATAAAAGATCAGAAAAAATTAGGAATGTAAAATTGAAAGAACACTGGTTAACGAGCAATTGCATCAAAGCACAACACCTCCAGAGATCTTAATGTTTTGTGGAATGAGACACAGGTTGATCCCCACTGGGTCTTCATGGCAGTGAGATCCCCATCACAGCTATGAAAGGCTGAGCTCAGTCAAGCTGTTCACACTGGCTTAAAAATGGAAAAAGGTATTACTCCCAGCTAGCACATTATTGCAGTGGCTAATGTGGTCAAGCTATGGACATTCCAGTATTTATACATTCCTAGCAAACTGTAAATAAGTTGAACACACTCACTAGCATCTGTTGTTGCGGGCATTGTGGAGCAATTAATCTTCAAAGGTCACAGCAGAATCACTGACATTATTCAAAGTGTTCTCCCAGGCAACTTTATTTACTGCTTTTTAAAAAGATGTATGCACTTAAATGTCGATAGCCTGGCCACATGTTCGCTTTAAAGACGAGTGATTTTCAAATTTTATATGCTTGTTCTTCCACAAAGTGTTATTGTATTAAATTTAGAGGTTTGAAGATTAACCACTAGATAGACTTCTATAATTTACTCCACTGCAGTTGAGATACAATATCAGCCATACATGGAAAGCATTCGTTTCAACAAGTTGGCAGACTCCGTGGGGGTTATTTAAACCTGAGCAGTGCAAAATCTGGTGCAGCTCTACATAGAAACCAATCCGCTTCCAGGTTTTATTGCCAAAGCATAATTGAACAAGCTGAAGTCAGAAGCCGATTGGCTACCATGCACAGCTGCAACAGAATCGGAGTGCACCAGTTTGAGTAAATCTACCCCACGGTCTTGCATTTTTAAGAAGGAGCAATAAAGCACAGCCTTTGTGCAGTACTGCATAAGGAATATTATAAAAATAGGATTTTTTACTCACCGTAAAATACTTTTCTCTGAGTCCATGGACCGACACAGCTTCTTTATTGACAAAGTGGGTATTATCCGTTAATTAGGAGTGACTAGGCAGAAAACTTGTAAAAAAGTGTTGCATCACACCTTCTACAGTACCGCCCAGGGGGTGGACCCTCTGGGTATATCCCCTCAGTCTGCATCTCGCAGATCAGTTCGTCAAAAAGCAGTACAAACTTAAAAGGAGGGGTGGGTGCTGTGTCGGTCCATGGACTCAGAGAAAAGGATTTTACGGTGAGTAAAAAATCCCATTTACTCTTTCGTCCATGGACCGAAACAGCTTCTCTATTGACAAAGTGGGACATCCCAAAGCAGTGTCAGAGAAAAAATGAGGGGTGGTAACAGCATAAAAATAAACTTCACCCCAAACACAAAACAGCACTCCTCCAACGGAGGAGTTGCAACTCTAAACTGCCGCCTGCAAAACTTTGCGGCCGAAAGAGGCATCCGAAGATGCACCTACATCAACCTTGTAGAATTTTGTGAAAGTGTGAGCGGACGACCAAGTCGCCGCTTTACATAATTGGGAAACAGACGCTTGATGTCGGAAAGCCCAAGTTGCACCTATTGCCCTGGTCGAATGCGCCGTGACCGGGAAGGGGGGTGCTTGACCCTTTAAGGCGTAAGCCTGGATTACCATCTGTCGGATCCACCTAGAGATGGTGGCCGACGAGACTGCTTGGCCCTTCTTGGGACCAGCCACCGAAACAAACAGTGAGTTTGACTTTCGGAACAGGGAAGTAGCAGATAGGTATACTCTCAAAGCTCGGACAACGTCCAAGGAATGCAACGCCGACTCCTTAGGATTCGACGGATGAGTACACAAGGATGGAAGTACAATGTCTTCATTGAGATGAAAAGCCGAAACGACTTTCAGAATAAGGGGAGGCTGCGGCCGCAGCACCACCTTATCCTTGTGGAAAATCAAATAGGGAGCCTTGAAGGACAAGGCTGCCAGCTCAGAGACTCATCTAACTGACGTAACAGCCACTAAAAAGACCACTTTCTGAGAGAGCGTCAACAGGGGAATATCTCTAATATACTCAAAACGGTGCCTTCTGAAGCACCGAGAGGACAAGGTTCAAGTCCCACGGAGGTAGCGGGGGACGGACCGGAGGGGCCACATGTCGAACCCCCTGCACAAATGTATTCATGAGAGAGTGAGTCGCCAGGGGTCGCTGAAAAAAGACAGACAGCCAGGGCAGATATCTGTCCCTTAAATCGTACTTAGGGCAAGCCTTTGGTCCACCCCATGCTGTAAAAACAGAAGGATTCTGGAAACCAAATAAGTACGCGGATGCCATTTAATTTCCTCACACATGGAGATGTAGGCCTTCCAAGTGCGGTGATAAACCTTCCTAGAGGACGGTTTCCGAGCACTTCTCATAGTAGAGATTACTGAATCTGACAGGCCCAGGTCTCTCAGTACCTGGTTCTCAACAGCCATGCCGTTAAAGCCAGTGACCGTAAAGCAGGATGGAGTATGGGACCTTGCGATAGCAGGTCCTTCTGTAGTGGTAGGCGCCAGGGGACGTCTGCTACCAGATGTACTAGATCAGCGTACCAAGGACCCTGAGGCCAATCTGGAGCAATTAGGATCATTGGAATTCCCTCTGCCTCCACTCTGCGGAGCAGAAGAGGAAGAAGCCTTAAGGGAGGGAAGCCATAGATTAGCCGATACTGACCCCACGATGCCACCAACGCATCCGTTGAGTCTGCCCATGGGTCTCTTGACCGGGCCACAAACCTCAATACCTTCCGATTGAGTCGGGAAGCCAGAAGATCTACGTCTGGTGTGCTCCATCTTTGGCAGAGGAGTTGGAACACCTCCGGGTGTAAGGACCATTCTCCCTGGTCCAGCATCTGGCGGCTCAGGTAGTCCGCCTGCCAGTTTTCCACACCCGGAATGTACACGGCCGATAGTGCCGGTACGCTCCTCTCTGCCCACTTCAGGATGCGAGCGACCTCCGATGCTGCAGCTGAGCTTCTTGTTCCTCCTTGATGATTGACATATGCCACTGCTGTGGCATGGTCTAACTGGATCCTGACTGGACGCTCTTGCAGCCTCTGAGACCATTTGAAGAGGCACAGCCTGATCGCCCAGATTTCCAGGACATTGATCGGCAGGCGGAATTCCTCTGGGGTCCAGCGACCTTGCGCCGACTGAACACCCCAGACACCCCCCCCAACCTGTAAGGCTGGCATCCGTCGTGATCACTATCCAGTAAACCGGAAGAAATGACTTCCCGGGCAAACAGAGCCAGTGCCGTCAGTCACCATACCAGGGATCTCCTGACTAGGTGGCTTACTCGGATCTGATAATCCAGAGATGATGGACATCTGTTCCATCTGGACAGAACTTCCTTCTGTAACACTCGAGTGTGGTGTTGAGCATATGGGACCGCCTCGAAGGAGGCTACCATGAGGCCTAACACTCGCATGCAAAAACGGAGTGACTACCAATTCCTGGAAGTCAGCTGCCGTACTGCAGCCCGAAGGGTCTGCAACTTCTCCACAGGGAGGAAAACCTTTGCCTCTGAGGAATCCAGAATCAACCTCAGGTACATTAGGCGTTGAGTGGGCACCAATACTGACTTTTGCGTGTTTAGTATCCAACCACAGTCTCGAAGAGTCTGACAGGTAATGGATATGCTTACCTCTAATTCTGAGCTTGAAGGGGCCTTCAGAAGAAGGTCGTCCAAGTAGCCCATGATAGCAATACCCTGCTGTCTTAGAAGTGCCAGAATCGGAGCGAGCACCTTGGTGAACGTCCTGGGTGCTGAGGCAAAGGCCAAACGGGAGGGCCACAAACTGGTAGTGGTTCTTCCCGATAGCAAATCGCAGAAACCTCTGGTGTCTGGAGTATATGGGGACATGCAGGTATGCGTCCTTGATGTCCAAGGAGGCCAGAAAGTCCCCCGGATGGAAAGCCGTGACTACAGATCGAACCGACTCCATCCAAAATCTTTGTACTTTCACAAAGCAATTGAGGGCTCCAAGATTGGACGAACCCCCTCCTTCTTCGGCACAATGAACAGATTGGAGTAAAAACCCTGACCCCGTTCCTGTTCTGGAACTGGAATAACTACCCCGCATTCCAGTAGACCCTGGACCGCCCCATACAGGGCCTCCCGACGGGTCGGTAGTAGCTGGAGATTGGAGGTGACGAATCTGTCCGGTGGACAAGAGAGAAATTCTATCTTGTAGCCTGAGGAGATTACTTCGCAAACCCACTTGTCGGACACTAGAGCTGTCCACTGAGTCGCGAATTTGCGTATATGTCCCCCCACCCGAGAGCTGGGTGGGGGCGGACCTTCATGCGGACGCAGATTTGTCCGCAGGCTTGTTGGGTTTGCGGGACCAAGGACGCTTTTGTCCTTGGGCAGGCGCCTTGTCGGCCTGGGGTCTTTGCCCTGTCGCCCTAGGGGGACGAAAAAAATGCTTGCGTGCAGTAAAGGAGGGCCCTTGCCCTTGGCGTGGCCCATACCCTTGCTAGTTTGAGGAAGCAAAGTGCTTTTACCTCCTGTGGCATCCTTAATGATGTCATCCAGAGGCCCCAAAAAGTCGGTTGCCCTTAAAAGGCAGATCCAACAGGGCTTTCTTGGAGGTCTGGTCCGCAGACCAGCCCTTTAGCCAGATCAGGCGGCGTATTGCTACTGCATAAACCGAAGCTTTTGACAGCATGGGAATAGTATCCATGTCTGACTCGCAGACAAACCTAAGGCCCTAGACCAACTGGTCGGCCAATGTTATCTCATCAGGAGGAGCATCTCGCTCCTTAACCCCTGGAGTAGCAATCTTGCCCATTCAGTAAGTGTCTGAGACACTAGGGCCCCCGCCAATGCCGGGCGTACTGCCGAGCCTACCACTGAGTATAGGTAGCGAGCGAGTGCTTCAGCCTTCTTATCCACAGGGTCCTTGAAAACAGGAGCCCCTTCTACTGGAATTGTGGTGGCTCTATTAAGTCTGGACACCGGAGGGTCCACTATAGGGGGAGAGGTCCATTTCTTCAGAAAACTCTCCTCAAAGGGGTACCGTACCGTAAACGTCTTGGGGGCTGTAAAGACCCTCAGTGGGTTCTCCCATTCCTTGTATAAGACTTTATCAAAATAAGACACACAAGGGAACACCTTAGCAGTGTGGGCAGGTTTATGAAACCCAAAGTGGACCGGAGTCTCTGCTGCTTCTGCAGTATTTTCCAACTTTAGCGTATCCCGCACTGCAGTAATAAGGTCAGATACCAAAGCCGTCTCACGTACTGACCTGGACTTGGAGTCATCCTCACTGTCCGGTCACGGGCTGCAGTCTCTGATGCGTCAGAATCTGGGCCATTAGCCATAGCTGGACCTGGTTCTGCATCAGAATTATCCCCAGAAGCTTACAGGGGCGTTTACTACCCCCTGTATTCCCGTATGCTGCTTCCACCCTGGCAGCAAACGCCTCTAGGATTGCCGACATAGCGTCCATAGACACCTCAGGGGCACCAGCTGCTAAATCTGGCGTTTCAGGGGAGGAGACATCTGGTTCAGATGCCATGCTGACCACACGCTGACACCCACCGGGCTCCAGGCAAGATATCAATAGGCCACCCTCCTGCACTGCAGAGATGCTGCGTCACCCAGAGGACTCACCACCCTGGACCGGTACCGCTATGCTGCCGTGTGTTGCGCCTGTGATGCTGTCCCACCGCAGCTGTGTCAGTCTGCTTCTTTTATCAGTGCTTCCTGTGTGAATTTTTCGCGCCAGTGTAATGCACCCTAGAGGCCGGAGACTCTCGCAAAATGGCCGCCAAAACGTCTGTATGGAAGATAATGTGGGCTCTAAGAAAATGGCCGCCGAGCTGAAGATAGAGGCCAAAGCAGCCGTAGACCACAAAAAGATGGCCGCCGAACGGCAATATATACATACAGCTTGGATCATTACAAACATGGCCGCCGATCAGTCGATAGAGGCCAGTGGGTGTGGAACTACAAGAAAATGGCGACAAAACCACAGGAAGATGGCCGCCGGGCAGTCACTAGAGGCCGAACCCGTCATGGACCGCCGCCGACAGCATGGAGGAGGAAGCACATACAGGCAAGCAGAAATTACATTTCTTTTAAATGTTAGTTACAGCCAGCCCCACTCCAGTGGAAGCCCTTAGGTGACACCCAGCAACCTTTAGCTAGAAGCCCAGGGAGGAGGGAAAGGCAGGGAGAGAGGGAAGAAAGGGGCCACAACCACTTACTTGATCTCTCCAGGAATGTCCAGCCAAATCACCCAGCCGAGGCAGGGGAGTTTACTTACCTATCCTACATGTATCATGCTTGAAGACATTCCAAACAGACCGTCCACGCTCGGAAGGTGACTGTCGGCCAGGCATGCTGTGATTGGACCCAAGGGGACGATCATATGTATGCCCTGGAGCACGACGCTCACCGGACAGGCTGCTGCGACTTGGCCGTAAGGTCAGCCGAAGCTGAGCGGTCCGATGCAAGCCTTGGAGCATAAGCTCACCGGCCAGGCTGCTGCGACTCGGCCGTAAGGTCACCTGAAGCTGAGCGGTCCGATGCAGGCCCTGGAGCGACGGGCATGTCGTGGAAAACCCAGCGCGTGGCTAGGGTCGGCACACGCTCGATGGCCGAAACTGGGGAGACTACAAGGATTGAGGATCCAGCCTGTCACCCAGTCGGCAATTGATCGAAGATCGCAGGAAACAAAAAAAATGTAGCAAAAAAAATCTTTTAACCCCGGACCAAAGGGCCCGAAGGGAGCCATGTCCTACTCCTTGCTAGACAGAAAAAAACTGATCTGCGAGATGCAGACTGAGGGGATATACCCAGAGGGTCCGCCCCCTGGGCGGTACTGTAGAAGGTGTGATGCAACACTTTTTACAAGTTTTCTGCCTAGTCACTCCTAATTAACGGATAATACCCACTTTGTCAATAGAGAAGCTGTGTCGGTCCATGGACGAAAGAGTAATAGGTCTTTCCTCAAACATTTAAATTAAACTTCTACACAGAAATTTTAAACATTCTATATTGATAATCTTGCATCAAGCTATTCGTTTTTACAACTGTAGCCAATTATAGCTAGACATCCCATCAAGACAGGTTACCCATACATTCCTACAAGGAATCCACCTCTGGGCAAAATACACAAACACTGTACTGCTCTGCCCTGCAGCCATGCTGATGTGAGGTCAGGTCTCTGCAGTGCACCAACAAAGCATAGAACGTCTGATATGGAATCAAACTTTGCCACATTCCGTTTCAAGTGGGAAAATTATTTTGGATGTAGTGGTTTTCCAGCGTTTATTAGACTGGTAGCTTTACTATATTACAGAGTTAAAAAAAATGTCACTGTAAGCTTATTTCTATCTAAAAAACCACTGTCGATGAGTGTGTACTTCGAGAGAAAATGAAAAAATCCTTGGTGAAAAGTATCTTACTGTATTCCAGAAATGTTTTTGAAACAGGGCTGGAACACCTTCGGCTAAGGGACCTACAATCTACAAAAAGTTGAGAGGTTTACTTACAAGACCTCCCATTTCTATACATACATAAATCACTACAATATAACAGCTGAATGCAGGGCTTATTTATGTAGCCTAATCAGATATTTAAAGAATGTGTGGTCTATATATCTTCTAAACCTAAGCAAACTTTTTTTTTATCTGTTAAAAATTTGAGGAGTTTGCACATAGGCATCAAGAAGAATGGAAAATGGTTTAATCACCTAGTTTTCTTGGCATTTTACTGTACATAAACAGATTAGCTAAATTTAGAATATGTCTGGAGCCATACTTGATTTGTGTCTTCTTACCAAGAAATTTATTGACCCAAAGTGTAGATCTAAACCCAAAAACAAAGATTTAAATATATGGAAGGTTAGGCCTCATGTAAAAAAGACTAACAAGTGACTCAAGTAAAACGCATCAACCTGTCCTGTAATTTGTCTGGTCTGTGGTGTGCCACCATTCCCTTCTTTCATTTGCATTCATGGTGGCGAGCCGAGGTAAGCACCCACAGCCATCAAGTATTTCACTAGTTACCTGGTGTACACCATGTGTCTGGACTTTTAAGCTCTTGCTTCAACACTTGCTCGGTAAGCTTGGACTTGTTTATCTACTATCTACTGACTAGAATGTCAGAAAGCCAAATTACACAGAATGTCAGCTGGACTTTCAGGCAACCTGCAAATAACCCATAAATAGCCAATGCCTGGGGTACTTTAACCACCTAAGGACTGCCGCATGACGATGTACATCGACAGAATGGCACGGTTGAGCACAAGGGCATACAGGTACATCCCCTTTAAGATCAGAGTCGTTGGTCGCGCTCGTGACCCGGTCCTGAGGTCCGTGACCGCACGACCCGATCGCCGCCGGTGTCCCGCGATCGGGTCACAGAGCTGAAGAGTGGGGAGAGGCGAGTGTAAACAAACCTTTCCCCGTTCTTCCTAGTGGCAGTATCAGTGATCGTCTGTTCCCTGTCATAGGGAACGACGATCAGTGACGTCACATGCCAAGACACGCCCCCTTCAGTTCGAATCACACATTAGGTCACACTTCACCCCTACCGCGCCACCTACAGGTTAACCCCTTCACTGCCAGTGTCATTTTTACATATTTATAGCACTGATCGCTGTAAAAATGACAATGGTCCCAAAATGGTGTCAAAAGTGTCCAATGTGTCTGCCATAATGTCGCAGTCACAATACAAAAAAAAAAAAAAAAGCTGATCGCTGCCATTACTAGTAAAAAAAAAAATTTACAAAAATGCCATAAAACTATCCCCTATTTTGTAGACACTATAACTTTTGCAAACCAATCAAACGCTTATTGCGTTTTTTTTTACCAAAAATATGTAGAAGAATACGTATCGGCCTGAGTAAAAAAAAACAAAAAAAAAAAAAACTTTTTTTTATATATTTTTTGGGGATATTTATTATAGCAAAAAGTAAAAAATATTAAATTTTTTTTCAAAATTGTCGCTCTAGATTTTTGTTTATAGCGCAAAAAATAAAAACCGTAGAGGTGATCAAATACCACCAAAAGAAAGCTCTATTTGTGGTAAAAAAAGGACGCCAATTTTGTTTGGGAGCCACGTCGCACGACCGCGCAATTGTCAGTTAAAGCGACGGAGTGCCGAATCGCAAAAAGTGGCCTGGTCCTTTAGCTACAAAATGGTCCGGGGCTTAAGTGGTTAAACAATAGTGCAGAGGGCAATATAGGTTTGATCAGGCTTTTATTCAGGAAATTGGAAAAAAAATTAAAATAAAATAAATAAATCAATGAGCAAGGAGATTAGAGCCTATTGGGAATATTGCACGCTGTATGAGTATGTAGCATTGGAACAGATCCTGAGGGGACTACATATAAAAAGAGTCCCAACTTTTGAACTCTGATGATCTTAAGAAATGGACTGATATACTCTCCACATGTTCCATTGCTCTAAGCCCCTTTCACACTGGGGCGGGAGGTGCGCTATACCTTCGTTTTTACCGCGGTATGCGGCCGCTAGCGGGGTGAATTTAACCCCACGCTAGCGGCCGAAAAAGGGGTCAATACCGCCCGCAATGCGCCTCTGTATTACCGCGGTCTCCCATTGCTTTCAATGGGCAGCAGCGGTTAAGGCGCGGTGAACACACCGCTCCTTCACCGCTGTAAAGATGCGGCTAGCAGGACTTTTGGAGCGGTCCTGCTAGCGCACCGCTTCAGTGTGAAAGCCTTTGGGCTTTCACACTGAAGACTGCAGGGCACGATTTTTTCAGGCGGTATAGCAGCTCTATTATTAGCGCTAAACCGCCTGAAAAACGTGTCAGTGTGAAAGGGGCCTAAGGAATATTATCATTTCATCTAAAACCAAGGAGATTGAGAATCTACAAAGTGAAATCTCTGCTTTACAAGAGGAGATTAAGCCTTTGCAGAGTACAACTGACTTGGATAGACTTTTAAATGAAAGACTTAATTGTCTGGAAAAAGAAATTATAGAGACCAAGACAGAAAAGATGTTGAGAGACAAACTGGACTATGACACCAACTCGATCTATGTATTGAGGCATGGACGAGGTTGGAGTCATGTGAGCTTCTTGGACACTGAAGCAGAATATATATGTATGTATATTATATATATATATTGTGACAGCAGGAAGGTAAAGTCACCTGGTTGCATCCAGGGGGGTAGATATATTTCGCCCAGATTCAGGCTTTACGCCGACTTATACAACTAGGTGGAGAGTTGTATAAGGCTAGTGGGCTCATGGATGACTCATACCTCTAGGGAGAGGGCTGGGCGTCGTGCAGACAGGGAGTTGATGAGACCAGCTGAAGCTTGTCAGCTCATTTAGGCCTCTATAAGAACTCCCAGCTTCATTAGATGTTAGCTCATGCCTGGAACCAGACCTGTGTGGACTGTCTAGGGAGAGTGAACCCCTGTGCGGTGAGACAAAGCCTGTGTGGCTATTTGCTTGGACATTTAAAACCAGGGACTTAGGGACTAGGACAGCACTAGGCTGATCCCAGTTGTTAGTTAGGAAACCTGTATGTTTAGTCAGAGGTCAACTTGACCAGGATTTATTTTGGTTATGTTTCTTTTGCTTTGCTGTGTTTTGTCACTGTAAATAGAAAATAAACCGCACCTTTTTGATTTTGAAAACCACAACCTCCGTTTGCTGGGCCTGTTTTGTGTGGGGAGCCCATCCCGGGGGTCACACACACCCGCTGCCGAGCTAACCCCCTCACAATATATATATATATATATATATATATATATATATATATATATATATATATATATATATTAGAGGTCGACCGATATATCAGCTGATATTTGCCGTTTTTTCATTAATCGGCATCGGCCGATTGTTAAAAAAAAAAAAAAAAAAAAAAAGCAGATTTAAACTTCAGCGTGACTTGCAAATAGCTTCTGTAAGAAATCAATGTGATAATATATATAACATATTTGGTATTACAATTATAAAATTGTATTTTATGTTCCTTATTTAGCTGAATACAAACGAACAACATTATTCTTAACCACTTTGCGCCCGTCATACGACTTATGACGGCCACAAAGTGGTTCTACAATGCCGGGAGGCCGTGTTTATACGGCCTCCGCTCCTCCGGTCACTGAGATGCCGATGCGCGTGCCTGGCGGCCGCGATGTCCGCCAGGCGCCCGCGATCGGCCTGTACACAGACAAGGACATGGATCTGTGTGTGTAAACGCACAGATCCATGTCCTGTCAGGGAGAGAGGAGACTGATGCTGTGTCCCTTGTACATAGGGACACAGATCGGTCTCCTCCCCCAGTCAGTCCCCCTCCCCCCACAGTAAGAAACACTAATAGGGAACACATTAACCCCTTCCCTGCCAGTCACATTTATACAGTAATCAGTGCAGTTTTATAGCACTAATCGCTGTATAAATGTGACTGGTCCCAAAAATGTGTCAAAAGTGTCCGATAGAGCCGCCGCAATATCGCAGTCCTGACAAAAATCGCAGATCGCCGCCATTACTAGTAAAAAAAAAAAAAAAAACGGAATTCTTTCCCCTATTTTGTAGACGCTATAACTTTTGCGCAAACCAATCACTATACGCTTATTGTGATTTAATTAACCAAAAATATGTAGAATAATACGTATCGGCCTCAACTGAGGAAAAAAATGTTTTAAAAAAAAAAAAAAATGGGGATATTTATTATAGCAAAAATCCCAAAATATTGTTGATATTGTCATTCAAAGCGACGCAGTGCCAAAAGCTGACATTTCGCCTGGGCAGGAAGGGGGTTTATGTGCCCAGTAAGGAAGGGGTTAATATGTATACAAGGGCAACCAGTGCCACCACAGCAATAATTGCCCCTAAAGTGTAGCCATGTGAGGGACTGTGTTTTGCTGGATTTAAATAGACTGGTTGACAGCGAGTTTCCTAATGTAGGGGCTCTCCTAGAAACAATATTGATACCATCCTTGAGACGATCAGCACAAGTCTGATCCTCAAAAAATAAGCTAATATCTATGTACAATGTTCTTAATTTCACCAAATTCCAAACTGAAAGGTGTGTTTAACGTGAGTCGCTTAGGCCTGGTTCACACCTATGCAGAATGCAGGTTGCAGTTTGCATATACCAGGTGCGTTTTCCAATACGCGTTTTTGATCCATTGAAGTCCTATATGAAACCAAAAAAAGTCCCTGGCCCTTTCCATAAAATGCACAGATGTGAACATGACCCATAGGAAACCACGTTAAATGGGCTGTAGTGTGTTTCTGCAAATCGGAAAATGCACAAAAAAATGCATAGGTGTGAACCAGGCCTTATTGTTAAATCTTTTTCCCGACTACAGAGTTTATTCCCCTTTTTTAAGAGCTCATCCCTCTGCTTAGAGCCTACAATAGATAAAGCTCTAGCCAACATCCATCTGGGGTATCCTCTCTGCAGAAAACGTCCATATTAGAGCCTTTGCTTCTCTTTTTAAATGGCTGTGGGTTACTGCAGATACTGCGAACCCTCAAGAATTGTCCTACAGGGATACCCTTAATGGTATGTAGGGGATGTCCTGACTCAGCCATCAAGAGGGTGTTTCCAGACAAAGGTTTTCTTTGAACATCTGTGGTGACAGGAGTATCTGAAACACACAAATAAACATCTAATGCCCTGTACACACGATTGGATTTCCGATGGATTTTTCCATCGGAAATCCGATGAAGCTGACTTCCATCAGTCTTGCCTACACACCATCAGTCAAAAATCCGACCGTCCCAAACGCTGTGACGTAAAGCACTCAGAAGAGCTAAAGTGCAATGCTTCTGAGCATGCGTCGACTTGATTCTGAGCATGCGTGGGTTTTTTCTCCGATGGAGTTCCCCACAGACGATCGGAATTTACTATCGTTAGTAGCTGCTGACTTTTAAAAAAAAAAAAAATGCAAGCTGCACCTCGGCTTTAAAAGATGGTTTGTATCTTAAGGATGGCTAGGGAGTCGGAATTCCGATGAAGCTGACTTCCATCAGTCTTGCCTACACACCATCAGTCAAAAATCCGACCGTCCCAAACGCTGTGACGTAAAGCACTCAGAAGAGCTAAAGTGCAATGCTTCTGAGCATGCGTCGACTTGATTCTGAGCATGCGTGGGTTTTTTCTCCGATGGAGTTCCCCACAGACGATCGGAATTTACTATCGTTAGTAGCTGCTGACTTTTAAAAAAAAAAAAAATGCAAGCTGCACCTCGGCTTTAAAAGATGGTTTGTATCTTAAGGATGGCTAGGGAGTCTACGGACACACAAACAGTCTCCTGCGCTTGGAAGTTTGGTCTCTTAGTGACACAACCAGAGTGTTCCGTAGGAAAGGAAATGACCAGGAATCTTGCTGCCCTCCTCAGAATAATTGGTATTCTTTAAGACTAAAATGTAAAAGGAAAAAAGAGGGTGCACCGACATAGTGCGTTACCAATGGCTAGGTTTATTAAAAGTAAGTTAAAAGATTACAAATACTCACAAAGCAAGTATGACAGTAGGCACATAACCATTCCATCAAAGGGGATTGCCTCCTGCTGGAACCAGATGACCAGAGAGTCCAGACGACAGATATTACAGCTACAGCTGACGCGTTGCGAGGGCGCACCCTCTTCCTCAGAGCCAAAAAGTGATAGTGACTGGACCCCTCTCTGAACTCCTTTATATCCATGTGTAAGTGGGCGTGAGTGGTCACCTGTCTACAGCTCCACCCACCACAGGCCACTCCTCCTCTCACCCAAAGGGCATGCCCATATATACTTAACCCCTCACTATCCACACTGATATAACCATCTGTATATTAGATAGTATATGTAATATACTATCTAATATACAGATGGTTATATTAGATAGTATATTACATATACTATCTAATATACAGATGGTTATATTAGATAGTATATTACATATACTATCTAATATACAGATGGTTATTAGATAGTATATGTACATACACCATATGGCTATATGTCTATATATCAGCTGGCAAAGAACGAACGGCACACATACCTGGCGGGACTTATCCATACCACTCAGGCCACCAAGGGCAGCCAGTCGCTGCTGCCACCCGTCTGCACGTAGCCACATTCGCTTCCCATGACGCTAGGCTATCGTCCCACCACTAGATGGGACGCACGCTAGCCGAGGAACCCGGAAGTAGCGGTGGATGTGCGTTCCACCCGCCACTTCCGGTAGTTGAAAACGTCACTTCCGCCCTCAGATGAGCTGGACAGGCATCAAAGGTTGTCCCGGAAACGGAGGCGGAGCTCGCACTCTGCATCCGGTGTCAACAACCCTCTCTATACAGGCGCTAGTACTGGCCAGAGACAGTCCCTGAGTTACTGATCAGCGCGCGGCACAAAACAGACGTGCCCCGCGCAGACCGGAGACCCGGAGGGACACATTGATACCGACACAGCCTCTAATCCACATGGGGTCCCATACCGCTACAATAGTGGTGGACCCCACACCCTCTATGGATGATGAATTCAGGGTGTACATAGGGGGACTAGTATATATACTTATAAGAAAAGGGGGGGGGGAGAAGAGGGGGGGTTTCTTTGGGAGCTAATTAATGATTAGCACAAGTTAGTGATATACCATATCTATTGACAAATGGAAACTCAAGCCATAAGAGGGGAACTCAAACTAATTATAGAAGGGCAGTGCTAATCTAGGTGACCTGTGAGGGCTGTTACTCCAGCATATGACCCCACACCTGTAGGCAGACGGGACATAAGAATACACCAAAAAAAAATGGTATAAGCACCCGTAGTTACATAATTAACTATTGCCCAAATACACATGGAATCAATATGTCAAAAACACTAGGTAAAGGGAACCAATAGTTCCTCAAATGCTCCAGGAGAAGTCCAATACCACACTTCAGTCCATATTGATATCATAATATGGGACCAAATGACACAAACCAAAGCAATATAAATATACATGTGTGTGCTTGCACACTATCCACTCGGGGCAGGCACCCGCCCCACCGCATACCCATAATAATTGAGCCAGCGGGTGCACCGAGTCACCCAAAACCCTGGGCTCGTACGCATGCGCCCACACACATGCAAACTCTCGAACAATGTACCCGATTGATGTAGGAACACTGTGCAGCATTGTAAAGACATCTTGAAGGACCCACCCACAGTCCATAAAATACTGTCAAGACCTATTCATTGGTGGGAACACCCACCAAAATAAGATGGCCTAACAACTACCTCGGGACTACATGTCTAACCTACCACAAGCCCCACTACCACAATATTAGATAATTCTATATGAAAACTAATAAATAAATAATTACACACTTAAATTTGATAATTAAAAAGTATGAAAATTGTAAAAATATATTAAATGTAATGTAATGCACTCCCTAATACTTAGAAATTCTAAAATACTATAAAAGATTAGACCAAAGATTCTACTACACTAGAGGACCAGTGGGCCTGACCAAGATATGTAGATTCGCTATATGGCGGAACAAATGGTCCCACTAACTTAGGGAAGTGAGAACTACCTATCTATCTAGACGGTACAGGGAACATAGCGCTATTCAATCCAAACGAGACAGAAACTGTCGTCTGGACTCTCTGGTCATCTGGTTCCAGCAGGAGGCAATCCCCTTTGATGGAATGGTTATGTGCATACTATCATGCTTGCTTTGTGAGTATTTGTAATCTTTTAACTTACTTTTAATAAACCTAGCCATTGGTAATGCACTAGGTCGGTGCGCCCTCTTTTTTCCTTTTACATTTTAGGGAGTCTACGAACCAGGGGCTGTAAGATGTTATCTAACCAATGGCCTAATCCCCCATTGAGAGAGCCATACCCAGATGGGGCTTCACTGCAGTGGATTCAAACCTTTATTGGTCTTGGGGAGATGGTGAAAAATTGGCACCAAAGGATATTGTGGTATCAAACTCTGACATTTTGCTTTCACAAATTCCAAGTGTAGCTCCTTCATTTACTAGTGATGTTAATGTGACTTTGTATTTCTTTGTTGGATCACTTTTTAATTTTAAATAGGTGCATCTGTCCAACAATTGTCGTTTAGCTTACTGCCCTATAGGTCTCCACTCCTAAGACTACCACCAGACCTCCCTTATCGGAATTTTGAATAATAGATGAGTCTTCCATGTATTTTAGAGCTATCCATCTTTTAGATGAGAGGTTATCTCACTTGGTGCACAAGCTAGTGGGCAATTTTGCATCCAAAGCGGTGAGATCTCTCTTAATCAATTTCTTAAAACTTTCCATTTCCGAACACTGTGCACTAATGGGATAAAACTCAGATCTGATTTTAAAGGACTGAATGAAATCAATATTAGTGTCTGCATTTGCCTCCAAACCACTTTCCCATGACAACTCTTCTAATTCTCCTGCAGCACAGTGATCCCTGAAAGATTAAATCAACATTTCACTCTCTGAATCAGACATCAGGGCTCCCAACTTAACCTCCATTCACAGCTTTGAAATGTTTTTTGATAGCTAAATTCCTTATAAATTTATGTCCAAAATGGTATCGAGCACAAGAAAATGCCTTAATGTTGAGTCCCTTAGAAAGTAAGGAAGTCTCTTTCCGAGTCAAAACCCTGTTGGAGAGATTCAAGACATTCCGCGTACCTGTCAAGTCCTGCGTGTCTGGGTTCTTGTAGGATAGCGATTGTAGCCTCCTGTACCGTCCTCAGTTTTGTCCACTTCGTGCCTTTTCTTGGGTCTCGATTCCCTGTCCTCTTGTAAGATCTCATAAAATCTTCGTTAGACCCCTTTCACATTGGGGTGTTTTTCAGGCGCTTTTGGGATAAAAATGGCACCTGTAAAGTGCCTGCAAAACGGCTCCCCTGCAGTCTGTGTGAAAGCCTGAGTGCTTTCACACTGTGGCGGTGCGCTGGCAGGACATTAAAAAAAAGTCCTGCAAGTAGCATATTTGGAGTGGTGTATACCGCTCCTCCACCACTCCTGCCCATTGAAATGAACTGGCACCGCTGCCGAAGTGCCTGCAAAGCACTTCTGCAGTGGCGCACACGGGAGCATTTAACCTCTTCATCGGCCACTAGCTGGGGATATAAGCTTCCCGCTAGCAGCCAAATAGCACTGCTAGAATGATGGTCCAGTGTAAAAGCAGCGGAGCTCTGCAGAATTTTTTTTTTTAAGTCAGCAGCTACAAATACTGCAGCTGTTGACTTCTAATATATGGACACTAGGGCCAAAACAACTAATCGATTAATCGACAACTAATCGATTATGAAATTAATCGATTACAATTTTCATAATCGATTAATCGGCCAGTAACATAATGGGGTTAAAAAAAAAATTAGTCCTTTATAGTACAAAGAGCAAATCGCTACTGTAAATATTACTTTCACTGTCCTACAGTAAAAAATTAACCCCTTACA
Source organism: Rana muscosa (assembly GCA_029206835.1). NCBI lineage: Eukaryota > Metazoa > Chordata > Amphibia > Anura > Ranidae > Rana > Rana muscosa. The sequence goes on from CM055124.1 coordinate 170,692,355, forward strand.
GTAGTGATTTGCTCTTTTTGTACTAATTTTAGTTTAATTAACCCCATTATGTTGCTAAACATCTCAGGCCTGGGTCACACCTCTGTTTTTTGGTGCTTTTTGCAGAAACGCACTACAGTTCATTCATGGTTTCCTATGGGACACGTTCACATCCATGATTTTTTCAGCTACTGCGTATTTGGAAAGGGAAAGGACTTTTTTTTTTTAACGCCAAACGGTGCTATTTTGGTTCAATATACTTCAACGGAGAAGCTGCAGAAAAGCATGTAATGTGTTTTTGCAGCAATTTGTGTTTTGTAATCTGCCCAACAACAAATTGGCCCAAAAAAATGTAAAAATGCAGCAAATTTTTTTTTTTTTTAAAGGTTATTTACCGATTAATCGACTAATCGAAACAATAATCGGCCAACTAATCGATTATGAAATTAAACGTTAGTTGCAGCCCTAATAGACACTTACCTGTCCTGGTCGCCCGCGATGTCGGCACCCGAAGCCAATCTCTCCCTCGGGTTCCTGCGCCGCCATCTTCGGTAAGGGAATCAGGAAGTGAAGCCTTGCGCCTTCATTTCCTGGTTCCCTACTGTGCATGCGCGAGTCGCGCTGCGTGATCCCACTGGTCCCTGCTGTCTTCTGGGACCTGTGTGTCTCCCAGAAGACAGCGGGGGGCGAAGGAGGCACCAGATGTGGCGGTGACCTATGCCCGGAAGAGGGAGCAAATACCTGGATTACACAGGTATCTGCTCCCTCCTCCCACTGAAAGGTGCCAAATGTGACACCGGAGGGGGTGGATTCCGAAAAGCGGAAGTTCCATTATTACTCCACTAAGTAATAAGCGATACAGAAAATTTCTTAAAATTTAAACATTTATTTTAAACACAACAAGCCTCCAATCAGTGCACTTGTATGTATAAATTTAGATATATATACAGGTCCTTCTCAAAAAATTAGCATATTGTGATAAAGTTCATTATTTTCTGTAATGTACTGATAAACATTAGATTTTCATATATTTTAGATTCATTACACACAACTGAAGTAGTTCAAGCCTTTTCTTGTTTTAATATTGATGATTTTGGCATACAGCTCATGACAACCCAAAATTCCTATCTCAAAAAATTAGCATATCATGAAAAGGTTCTCTAAACGAGCTATTAACCTAATCATCTGAATCAACTAATTAACTCTAAACACCTGCAAAAGATTCCTGAGGCTTTTAAAAACTCCCAGCCTGGTTCATTACTCAAAACCGCAATCATGGGTAAGACTGCCGACCTGACTGCTGACCAGAAGGTCATCATTGACACCCTCAAGCAAGAGGGTAAGACACAGAAAGAAATTTCTGAACGAATAGGCTGTTCCCAGAGTGCTGTATCAAGGCACCTCAGTGGGAAGTCTGTGGGAAGGAAAAAGTGTGGCAGAAAACGCTGCACAACGAGAAGAGGTGACCGGACCCTGAAGAAGATTGTGGAGAAGGACCGATTCCAGACCTTGGAGGACCTGCGGAAGCAGTTGACTGAGTCTGGAGTAGAAACATCCAGAGCCACCGTGAACAGGCGTGTGCAGGAAATGGGCTACAGGTGCCGCATTCCCCAGGTCAAGCCACTTTTGAACCAGAAACAGCGGCAGAAGCGCCTGACCTGGGCTACAGAGAAGCAGCACTAGACTGTTGCTCAGTGGTCCAAAGTACTTTTTTCGGATGAAAGCAAATTTTGCATGTCATTCGGAAATCAAGGTGCCAGAGTCTGGAGGAAGACTGGGGAGAGGGAAATGCCAAAATGCCTGAAGTCCAGTGTCAAGTACCCACAGTCAGTGATGGTCTGGGGTGCCATGTCAGCTGCTGGTGTTGGTCCACTGTGTTTTATCAAGGGCAGGGTCAATGCAGCTAGCTATCAGGAGATTTTGGAGCACTTCATGCTTCCATCTGCTGAAAAGCTTTATGGAGGTGAAGATTTCATTTTTCAGCACGACCTGGCACCTGCTCACAGTGCCAAAACCACTGGTAAATGGTTTACTGACCATGGTATTACTGTGCTCAATTGGCCTGCCAACTCTCCTGACCTGAACCCCATAGAGAATCTGTGGGATATTGGGAAGAGAAAGTTGAGAGACGCAAGACCCAACACTCTGGATGAGCTTAAGGCCGCTATCGAAGCATCCTGGGCCTCCATAACACCTCAGCAGTGCCACAGGCTGGTTGCCTCCATGCCACGCCGCATTGAAGCAGTCATTTCTGCAAAAGGATTCCCGACCAAGTATTGAGTGCATAACTGAACATAATTATTTAAAGGTTGACTTTTTTTGTATTAAAAACACTTTTCTTTTATTGGTCGGATGAAATATGCTAATTTTTTGAGATAGGATTTTTGGGTTTTCATGAGCTGTATGCCAAAATCATCAATATTAAAACAAGAAAAGGCTTGAACTACTTCAGTTGTGTGTAATGAATCTAAAATATATGAAAGTCTAATGTTTATCAGTACATTACAGAAAATAATGAACTTTATCACAATATGCTAATTTTTTGAGAAGGACCTGTATATATATATATTTATTTCTCTTAAATACACAAAAACAGGTAATCAAAACTTTTGGACGAAAATAAATATGGGCTAACTTTCGTTTTTTTTTATTCGTTAAAGTGTATTTTTTCCCCAAAAAAAATTGTTTGAAAGACCGCTGCGCAAATACCGTGAGACATAAAATATTGCAACAATTGCTATTTTATTTCCTAGGGTCTCTGCTAAAAAAAAAATATATATAATGTTTGGGGGTTCTAAAGCCCCTTTCACACTGGGGCGGGAGGTGCGCTGTGGGTATAGCAGCGCTATTTTTAGCGCCGCTATACCTTCGTTTTTACCGCGGAATGCGGCCGCTAGCGGGGTGAATTTAACCCCCGCTAGCGGCCGAAAAAGGGGTTAATATCGCGGTCTCCCATTGCTTTCAATGGGCAGCAGCGGTAAAGGAGCGGTGAACACACCGCTCCTTCACCGCTGTAAAGATGCGGCTAGCAGGACTTTTGGAGCGGTCCTGCTAGCGCACCGCTTCAGTGTGAAAGCCTTTGGGCTTTCACACTGAAGACTGCAGGGCACGATTTTTTTCAGGTGGTATAGCAGCGCTATTATTAGCGCTTAACCGCCTGAAAAACGTGTCAGTGTGAAAGGGGCCTTATTTTCTAGCAGAAAATACAGGATTTTTACTTGTTGTAAGCAACAAGTGTCAAAAAAGTTTTAGTCTTTAAATGGTTAAACTGAGAACTCCTACACACTGAGTTCAGTCCTTTTGAAGTTTAAACATTGTATCTCATCTCACCTCACACTTGGCAGGCTGCCCAGGAGGGAGATGTCCCTTTCACAGGAAACTTCTCAGGCAACTTCTGTAAAATATGTCACGTTTGACGATAGACGTTTGATGGATAGATTCTATGAACACCTTTATAGTATTGAGAAAAATAAATCCTTCAACGTTGCACGCCACTTTAATTGCTACCATGATGGAGATCTTTCAGCAAGGGGAGTACAGATCCTTGAAAAAGTGAATATATCTAAGAGAAGGGGAGGGGGGGATGTGTTCTGACTTCTCTGCAAAAGAGAAGTATCGTATATACTCGAGTATAAGCTGAGTTTTTCAGCACATTTTTTTGTGCTGAAAATGCCCCCCTCGGCGTATACTCGAGTCTGTGTCCATCTACAACTTTGTGCGCCTGCCGTAAATTTGGCACACATGTAGGCCCACTCTTCCTCTACAAGTGTGCTAAGTTTGTTGCCCAGGGGACCTACGGCCGGGGAACACCGATTTTTCAAAGCCGGGGCACCCCTTCCATAGACTCCTATGTTAAACGTCAGTCTAGTCACACAGCGCTGGAGATCAGGTAGGGAGATCGGGCACAGTGAGGCATGCAGATGGACACCCTAGGCTTATACTCAAGTCAATAAGTTTTCCCAGTTTTTTGTGGTAAAATTAGGTACCTCGGCTTATATATCAGGAGATAAAAGTATGGGAAATGGAAACGTGGAACCTAATAAAGATGACTTTTCTTTTTTTGGGAAAGGAGCTGCGGGGACAACAAAACCCGCAGCGCCGAAAACTTTAACAACCAGATCTTTAACCCCCCCGAACACCAGAAGACTAAGAAACCAACAAGGAGAGGCCAGAGAGGTGGCAAGAAATCAAAGAAGAGAACAGAGATGATAGAAAATCATTCTACCATCAAAATATATAACCTCTCTAATTGCGTGTTCTCTGAAAAAGAGCTTGATTTGCTTAGAAGGGGCCTCAATTATGCCCCGGAAAGCCCTCCGAATTTGTTTGAACTGTTCATCGACCTGAATAAATTCATACGTAACCTCACGGTGAAGCGTCACTTCAGGCTCAAGGAAATCAATGGTCAAAGTACTGAGAACTTAGAAACAACAACTTCGACCTTTGGGGATATATCTGAGGATACAGGCATGTTGGAGATCCTAGAGGAATTATATGAAGAAGGCGGCTTGGAACCTCTAAATGAGTCGTTTGCCTTGCCGAGTGAGGAAGCTACTAGACATACAGACTTTAGACCAAAATCTAGCTTTTATCCACATTGGAGTAAGGGGAACTTCATCTCCACCTTCTATGAAGTTGTCATGCGTGAATTCAGAAAAATGTGTGGTGACAGAAGCCGCAAATACAATAAGGGCTATGAGGTTGGTATCGAAGCCCCCCTGAGTAGCCTGAAGAATAATCTTGAGATCATAATCAGGAAGGCAGACAAGGGAGGTGGCCTGGTTATACAGGATAGAGATCAATACCTGGAAGAAGCCCTTAGGTTGTTAGGGGATACTGACACCTACGAGAGACTACGTTGGGATCCAACGGTAGAGTACAATGGAGATTTGAAAAAACTTCTGGATAGGGCGTTATCGAGCAAGATTTTAACAAAGAATGAGTATGAATTTTTATACTCAAAACATCCGGTCGTCCCCCATTTCTACCATATTCCCAAGATTCACAAAGATATAGAAAAACCTCCAGGCAGACCCATTGTTGCGGGCATTGACAGTCTAACCAGTAATCTGGGGAGCTACATTGATCACTTCCTACAAAATATAGTGATTAACTTACCATCATTCATTAAAGATTCAGGCCATGCTCTGGAGATACTAGCTAATTATAAGTGGGAGAAGGGCTATAGATGGCTATCATTGGATGTAGCATCTTTATATACATCTATCCAGCATCTATTTGGCCTTCGAGCCACCGAATACTATCTAGCGAAAGCCCACACGTTTAACCCACAACAGGCACAATTTATTTTTGAGTGCATTGAATTCACCTTGACTCATAATTACTTTACGTTCATGGACTGCTTCTACAGACAGGTGAGGGGTACGGCGATGGGGGCAAGGTTTGCACCAAGCTACGCAAATCTCTTTATGGGGTATTGGGAACTCCAATACATTTGGGCGAACAACCCCTTTGGGAAAAATGTAGTTTTGTACTCTCGGTATATAGATGATATCCTTATTATCTGGAATGGGAGTGATGAAGAACTCGATGGATTTCTGACACATTGTGCCAATAACCCTTTCGGAATTTCATTCACCCATGTAGTAGACGAAGAACTCCTAGTTTTCTTGGATCTGGAATTGAGGGCCGACGAATATGGTGTCATCTATTCAAGAACGCACTTTAAACCTAGCGCAGGCAATTCATACCTACATGCTCAGAGTCACCATCACCCAAGATGGATCCGGAATATTCCATTCGGTCAGTTCTGTCGGCTTAGGCGCACCTGTACTCGAAAAAGGGACTATGAAGATCAAAGTCTGATTTTGAAGAATAAATTCAAAGAGAAGGGCTACGAGGAAGGACATATAGAGGAAGCCTTCCAAAAAATTTCTATACTTGTATGGAGATATTGATGAAATAAAAACGAAACGGGAGAAAAATGAACCAGCGCAAACAAGGTTCTGCACGAGGTAAAATAATAAAGTACCGACGATCCAAAAGATCTTCAAGAAGAACTGGAAAATTCTGGAATCAGATCCCTTTCTGAGTCTTCCGCCCCATCCCAATTTGGTATTTAGGAGACCGAGAGATTTGCGAAATACGATTGCCCCAAGTAGGGGCAAAAAGAACAAGAACAAAGGACTGAATAACACCTGGACCACTATCTTTGACCAGAAAGGTTCCTATAGATGTGGAAGTGGCATTTGCGGCAATTGTACACATATGTGCCACAGGAAGAAAGAGGTGATTGGAGTAGATGGGAGAAGTCATAAGATCAGACAGTTTATTAACTGTGGTACCCCATTTATCATCTATGGTTTAATCTGCCCTTGTGGCCTTATGTACATTGGCCGTACATGTCGACCAATGAGAACCAGGATGAACGAACACAGGAGTAGCATCACCACGGAAAAGGACAAGTGTTCAGTTCCGAGACATTTCAAGGAACTACATGACAGTAGCATAGATGGTCTGAAGGTTTTTGGCATAGAAGCTATACCTAGCAATTTAGATAGTGGCAAGAAATATCAGATTTTATGTAAGAGAGAAGCTTTCTGGATCTTCACCTTGGGGACTTTGGCCCCGCAGGGCCTCAACGAGGGAATTGAACTTCACACCATTAGTACAAGTTGATTGGTCGTGCATGCCAGGGTACATAAAGAGAATATTTCTAGTAGGCTTAGGATTTAGAAGAGAGAGTTTTAAGGCTTTTTTGGGTCCTTTGGGGGTTTATATTTAATATTGGGAACATGATTATTATTAATAATAATTAATAATAATTTGTATTCTTTTCTGTTTATCATTTTTGCAATGCTATAATGTACATCATATTTACAGCTGGTTTATTCAGGTTTTATGTGACATCTTCTGGACCTACTAGGGTCCACGCCACTGGCACCCTACACTATGTGGGTGCTTTTTGGTAGAGTGTAGTTCAAGGGTTGCTTGTTCAACTCCATTAATAATATTTATACGGCGTGGTTCATTTGGTAGGTCCAGCGTACAGTGGGTCCACCATGTATCATCTGTGGGAGTGTTTTGCATAAGTACATGTGGGGAGAGATATACGTGTATCCCTTTTCCTCACGGCAAATAATTGTGGGGCAGTGGGGATAAATGGGACCTTTGTCCCACGAAGTTATTTTATCCATGGAGATAGTCCATCAATGTTGTTTCCCACAATTCACTTTGGTGATGGGGGAATGTTTTTGGCAAAGAAACCAGGTAGGAGTTTTCCTATGTACTAGACCCACTGTATGTATCTGTGGATCCTTTGTATGGGTGTGCATGTGCGTGTGTGCATGGAGGAGGCTCCTCTCCCCCCCCCCTTTTTTTTTTTCTCTGTTATTGGACAAGCCTCCTTTACACTCCGCCCCTAAGAGTGATAGGAGGAGCGGGTGTGTATACTGTGGTTTTACCGGAAATTGCGGGTGGAACGCAAACACACCCGCACTTCCAGTTTAGCATCCAGATCGAGGCCTGGTATTTGCCTAATCAGGCTGTGCCATAGACAAACGGGGACGCGACTGGAAGTGCGGGTAGACACGCTAGTGACACCCACACCTCTAGGCAATTGCGACCCATTCCATGCTTTGGACAAGCCTCCTCTGCACTCCGCCCCTAGGAGTGATAGGAGGGGCGAGCGCATTCACTGTAGTGCTACCGGAAGTTGCGGGTGGAACGCAAACACACCCGCACTTCCGGCTCGGCATCCAGATCGAGGCCTGGCATTCGCCCAATCAGGCCGCACCACTGACAAACAGGATTTAATAATAGAATGTTAGGTATAGGATGCAGTGAGTGGAATCCTAGATGCATCTCTCCCACTGGCAGATCATTGGACACCTTTGCATCTACTGTTGGCCCCTGCTGCATACGGTAAGCGGTTCGTTCGGGCACAATTAGATGCTTGTTACATATCTGTTGTATACTACTAGCCTACCTGGTCACCCTGTGATGCGGGATCAGTGGGGGTTTGGGTGCAAGTTTGCTAGGAGTATTTTGATCATTAGTGGCATACTGGTCCTTTGAATTTGAACCTCTATCCTCCACCACTATTCTTATGTATCTATGATGTGAAATGATTTGTTTTACTCTAGTGCACAATTGGTGTCACATAGCATGTCCAATTATTTTTAATTTCTGATTCACCCCTATGGGTTAATCATGAGACACACCTCTGGGGGTGGAGTTTGTAGGGGCGGGGCCTATTGGGGTGGGGACGATGGGTCGGGGCCTCCTTGGTGGACATGAGTGTGTGTATATCTATATGTGTGGGGTTATCCATGAGAATAGGATACCACAAGCTGTGTAGGCTCTGAAGAAAGGGGTGCGCCCCGGAAACGCGTCAGCCGTCCAGCACATTTGAGGTACCATCCATCTCTCTGGTCATCGAGTTTTGACTTCAGTCGTCCTATGATTCAGGCTGGTCACTAGAAAAAGCTCATTCTAACGCTCTGCTTGTGAGTAGGACCATTGCTGTTTTTATACATTTTAATAAAGATTTTATCTGGTAATACACTAGGTCGGTGCGCCCTCCTGTTTTTTGTTTTTTTACAGTTGTATGAACACCCATAGTTCTGAGGAGGGCTGCAAGATTCCTAAAGTGTTGCCTGTTTACTGAGGAATGATCGACACGCCCCGCATACACCAAGACATCAGAGCGCAGGAGTATTGTTTTGTTAGGCATGCAGATGGACACCCTAGGCTTATACTCAAGTCAATAAGTTTTCCCAGTTTTTTGTGGTAAAATTAGGTACCTCGGCTTATATTCGGGTCGGCTTATACTCAAGTATATACAGTATTTTGGATTTTTCAGTTTAAAACTTGTATGCCTCATGGTTTAACACTTTGAATGGGTTATTACCCATTTCTATGATTACACTTGTACACTGTTATATCAGTATAATTTTGTACACATTTTGTGGTCGTTAACTTAAATTAGCTCTGTTCCTTTTACGGTTATGGTTATATTTGATCCTCAAATGTAACAGACTTGGCATTTGCACCTCCACAATTTTGCTTGCATTTACGTATGTTTGTTTTTAACCGCTTCAGGTGCACAAAAGGGTGTACCTGTGCGTCCCTTCGTAATCCCGGGCCAGCACGCGCCGCGGGAGAGTGCCCACGGGTCCCGTGGACTCTATGTGCGCCGGTGGCCCGTGATCGCGACTAGGAGAGGTAGACTGTAAACAAGCATTTCCCTGTTCTGCCTAGTGACATGACAGGGATCTACTGCTCCCTGTCATCAGGAGCAGTGATCTCTGTCATGTCATAGGTAGCCCATCCCCCCCTACAGTTAAGAACACGCTGAGCGAACACATTTAACCCCTAGTGTTAACCCCTTCCCTGCCAGTGACCTTTACCTAGTAATCAGTGGCTATTTTTAGCTCTGATCGCTGTATAAATGTCAATGGTCACAAAATGGTGTCAAACGTGTCTGATCTGTCCGCCACAATGTCACAGTCCCAATAAAAAAATTAAAAAAATCGCAGATCACCGCCATTCGTAAGAAAAAAAACAAAACATAAAAGTGCCATAAATCTATCCCCCATTTTGTAGATGCTATAACTTTTGCGCAAACCAATCACTATACACTTATTGCATTTTTTTTTTACCAAAAAATATGTAGAATACATTTGTGCCTAAACTGAGACGGACCCTCTGGGTAAATCCCCTCAGTCTACATCTCGCAGATCAGTTCGTCAAAAAGCAGTACAAACTTAAAAAGGAGGGGTGGGTGCTGTCGGTCCATGGACTCCGAGAAAAGGATTTTACGGTGAGTAAAAAATCCTATTTACTCTTTCGTCCATGGACCGACACAGCTTCTCTATTGACATAGTGGGACGTCCCAAAGCAGTGTCAGAGAAAAAACGAGGGGCGGTAACAGCATAAAAATAAACTTCACCCCAAACACAAAACAGCACGCCAACGGAGGAGTTGCAACGCTAAACTGCCGCCTGCATAACTTTGCGGCCAAAAGAGGCATCCGAAGATGCATCTACATCAACTTTGTAGAATCTTGTGAAAGTGTGAGCGGACGACCAAGTCGCCGCTTTATATAAAATGGGAAACAGACGCTTGATGTCGGAAAGCCCAAGAGGCACCTATTGCCCTGGTTGAATGCGCCGTGACCGGAAAGGGGGGCGCTTGACCCTTGAAGGCGTAGGCCTGGATTACTATCTGTCGGATCCACCTAGATATTGGTGGCCGACGAGACTGCTAGGCCCTTCTTGGGACCAGCCACCGAAACAGTGAGTCTGACTTCCGGAACAGGGAAGTAGCTGATAAGTATACTCTCAAAGCTCGGACAACGTCCAAGGAATGTAACGCCGACTCCTTAAGATTCGACGGATGAGGACACAAGGATGGAAGTACAATGTCTTCGTTGAGATGAAAAGCCGAAACAATTTTGCAGGACAAGAATGCCAGCTCAGAGACTCGTCTAACGGACGTAACATCCACCAAAAATACCAATTTCTGAGAAAGTGTCAACAGGGGAATATCTCTAATATTTTCAATCGGTGCCTTCTGAAGTACAGAGAGGACCAGGTTCAAGTCCCACGGAGGTAGCAGGGAACGGACCGGAGGAGCCACATGTCGAATCCCCTGCACAAATGTATTCACAAGAGAGTGAGTCGCCAAGGGTCGCTGAAAAAAAAAAAAAAAAAAAAGACAGCCAGGGCAGATATTTGTCCCTTAAAACGTACTTAAGGCAAGCCTTTGGTCCACCCCATGCTGTAAAAATAGCAGGATTCTGGAAACCAAATAAGTACGCGGATGCCATTTAATTTCCTCACACATGGAGATGTAGGCCTTCCAAGTGCGGTGATAAACCTTCCTAGAGGACGGTTTCCTGAGCACTTCTCATAGTAGAGATTACTGAATCTGATAGGCCCCGGTCTCTCAGTACCTTGTTCTCAACAGCCATGCCGTTAAAGCCAGTGACCGTAAAGCAGGATGGAGTATGGGGACTTGCGATAGCAGGTCCTTCCGTAGTGGTAGGCGCCGTCTGCTACCAGACGTACTAGATCGGCGTACCAAGGACGCTGAGGCCAATCTGGAGTGATTAGGATCATTGGAATTCCCTCTTAAGGGAGGGAAGGCATAGATTATTTGATACTGACCCCACAATGCCACCAATGAGTCCGTTGCGTCTGCCCATGGGTCTCGACCGGGCCACAAACCTCAATACCTTCTGATTGAGTTGGGAAGCCAGAAGATCTACATCTGGTGTGCCCCAATCTTTGGGAGAGGAGTTGGAACACCTCCGGGTGTAAGGACCATTCTCCCTGGTCCAGCATCTGGCGGCTCAGGTAGTCCGTCTGCCAGTTTTACACACCCGGAATGTACATGGCCGACCGTGCTGGTACGCTCATCTCTGCCCACTTCAGGATGCAAGCGACCTCCGATGCTGCAGCTGAGCTTCTTATTCCTCCTTGATGATTGACATATGCCACTGCTGTGGCGTTGTCTGACTGGATTCTGACTGGCCACCCTTGCAGCCTCTGAGACCATCTGAAGAGGCACAGCCTGATCGCCCGGATCTCCAGAACATTGATCGGCAGGCGGGATTCCTCTGGGGTCCAGCGACCTTGTGCCGACTGAACACCCCAGACTCCCCCCCAACCTGTAAGGCTGGCGTCCGTCGTGATCACTATCCAGTAAACCGGAAGAAATTACTTCCCGGCCAGAAGAGCCGGTGCTGTCAGCCACCATACCAGGGGATCTCCTGACTAGGTGGCTCACTCGAATTTGATAATCCAGAGCTGATGGACATCTGTTCCATCTGGACAGAACTTCCTTCTGTAACACTCGAGTGTTGTATTGAGCATATGGGACCACCTCGAAGGAGGCTACCATGAGGCCTAACACTCGCATGCAAAAACGGAGTGACGACCAATTCCTGGAAGTCAGCTGCCGTACTGCAGCCCGAAGGGGCTGCAACTTCTCCACAGGGAGGAATACCTTTGCCTCTGAGGAATCCAGAATCAACCCCAGGTACACTAGGCGTTGAGTGGGCACCAATACTAACTTTTGCGTGTTTAGTATCCAACCACAGTCTCGAAGAGTCTGACAGGTAATGGGCACGCTTACCTCTAATTCTGAGCTTAAAGGGGCCTTCAGAAGAAGGTCGTCCAAGTAGCCCACAATAGCGATACCCCGCTGTCTTAGAAGTGCCAGAATCGGAGCGAGCACCTTGGTGAACGTCCTGGGTGCTGAAGCAAGGCCAAACGGGAGGGCCACAAACTGGTAGTGGTTCTTCCTGATTGCGAATCGCAGAAACCTTGGTGTCTGGAGTATATGGGGACATGCAGGTATGTGTCCTTGATGTCCAAGGAGGCCAGAAAGTCCCCCGGATGGAGCGCCGTGACTACAGATCGAACCGACTCCATCCGAAATCTTTGTACCTTCACAAAGCAATTGAGGGCCCTGAGATCCAAGATTGGACGAACCCCCTCCTTCTTCGGCACAATGAACAGATTTGAGTAAAAACCCTGACCCCGTTCCAGTTCTGGAACTGGAATAACTACCCCGCTTTCCAGCAGACCCTGGACCGCCCCATACAGGGCCTCCCGATGGGTCAGTAGTAGCTGGAGATTGGAGGTGACAAATCTGTCCGGTGGACAAGAGAGAAATTCTATCTTGTAGCCTGAGGAGATTACTTCGCAAACCCACCTGTCGGAGACTAGAGCTGTCCACTGAGTCGCGAATTAGCGAAGACGTCCCCCCACCCGAGAGCTGGGTGGGGGCGCACCTTCATGCGGACGCAGATTTGTCCGCAGGCTTGTTTTCCCTGTCGCCCTCGGGGGATGAAAAAAACGCTTGCGTGCAGTAAAGGAGGGCCCTTGCCCTTGGCGTGGCCCCTACCTTTGCTAGTTTGAGGAAGCAAAGTGCTTTTACCTCCTGTGGCATCCTAGATGATGTCATCCAGAGAGGCCCCAAAAAGTCTGTCGCCCTTAAAAGGCAGATCCAACAGGGCTTTCTTTGAGGTCTGGTCCGCAGACAAGCCCTTTAGCCAGATCAGGCGGCGTATTACTACTGCATAAACTGAAGCTTTTGACAGCAGGGGAATAGTATCCATGTCAGACTCGCAGACAAACCTAAGGCCCTGGACCAACTGGTCGGCCAAAGTTATCTCATCAGGAGGAGCATCTTGCTCCTTTAACCCCTGGAGTAGCAATCTTGCCCATTCAGTAAGTGTCTGAGACACTAGGGCCCCCACAAATGCCGTTCGTACTGCCAAGCCTACTACTGAGTATAGGTAGCGAGCGAGTGCTTAAGCCTTCTTATCCACAGGGTCCTTGAAATCAGGAGCCCCTTCTACTGGAATTGTGGTAGCTCTATTAAGTCTGGACACTGGAGGGTCCACTATAGGGGGAGAGATTCATTTCTTCAGAAAACTCTCCTCAAAGGGGTACTGTACCGCAAACCTCTTTGGGACTGTAAAGACCCTCAGTGGGTTCTTCCATTCCTTGTATAAGAGTTTATCAAAATAAGACACACAAGGGAACACCTTAGCAGAGCGGGCAGGTTTACGAAACCCAAAGTGGACCGGAGTCTCTGCTGCTTCTGCAGTATTTTCCAACTTTAGCATATCCCACACTGCAGTAATAAGGTCAGATACCAAGCCGTCTCGCGTACTGACCTGGACTTCGAGTCATCCTCACTGTCCGGTCTGCAGTCTCTGATGCGTCAGAATCTGGGCCATGAGCCGTAGCTGGACCTGGTTCTGCATCAGAATTATCCCCAGAAGCTTGTAGGGGACGGGGGCGTTTACTACCCCCTGTATTCCCGTGTGCTTCTTCCACCCTGGCAGCAAACGCCTCTAGGATTGCCATCATAGCGTTCATAGACACCTCAGGGGCACCAGCTGCTAAATCACATCTGGCTCAGATGCCATGCTGACCACGCGCTGACACCCACAGGGCTCCAGGCAAGAGGCCACCCTCCTGTGCTGCAGAGATGCTGGGTCACCCAGAGGACTCGCCACCCTTGGATCGGTACCGCTATGCTGCCGTGTGCTGCGCCTGTGATGCTGTCCCACCGCTGCTGTGTCAGTCTGCTTCTTTTATCAGCGTTTCCAGTGTAATGCACCCTAGAGGCCGGAGACACTTTCAAAATGGCCGCCAAACGGCTGTTTGGAAGATAATGTGGGCTCCAAGAAAATGGCTGTCGAGCCGAAGATAGAGGCCAAAGCAGCTGTAGACCACAAAAAGATGGCCGCCGTATGGCGGTATATACATACAGCGTGAATCATAACAAACATGGCCGCCGATCAGTCGATAGAGGCCAGTGGGTGTGAACTACAAGAAAATTGCGCCGAGCGGTGATATATATATCTATAGATGCGAAACTACAGGAAAATGGCCTCCGGGTAGCCACTAGAGGCCGAAACAGGCATGGACCACTGCAAAATGGCCGTCGACAGCATGGAGGGGGAAGAAGCGCACACACACACACACACACACACACACACACACACACACACAAGCAGAAATGACATTTTTTAAATGTTAGTTACAGCCAGCCCCGCTCCAGTGGAACCCCCTTGGTGACCCCCAGCACCCAGCAACCTTAGCTAGAAGCCCAGGGAGGAGGGAAGGGCAAGGAGAGAGGGAAGAAAGGAGCCACAACCACTTACTTGGTCTCTCCAGGAATGTCCAGCCAAATCACCCAGCCGAGGCAGGGGAGTTTACTTACCTATCCTGCATGTATCATGCTGGAAGACATTCCAAACAGATCATCGTCCGCGCACAGAAGGTGACTGTTGGCCAGGCATGCTGTGATTGGACCCAGGGGGACGATCATATGTATGCCCTGGAGCGTGATGCTCACCAGCAAGGCTGCTGCAACTCGGCCAAAAGGTCAGCCGAAGCTGAGCGGTCCGATGCAAGCCCTGGAGCGTAGGCTCGCCGGCCACCCGTGGAGTGACGGGTAAGTCGTGGAAAACCCAGCGCGTAGCTAGGGTCGGCACACGCTCGATGGCCGAAACTGGGGAGACTACAAGGATCGAGGATCCAGCCTGTCACCCAGTCGGCAGTTGGTCGAAGATCGCCGGAAACAAAAAAAAAAAAAATGTAGCAAAATATATTTTTCCTCCGGACCAATGGGCCCGAAGGGAGCTTGTCCTACTCCTTGCTAGACAGAAAAAAACTGATCTGCGAGATGCAGACTGAGGGGATATACCCAGAGAGTCCGCCCCCTGGGCGGTACTGTAGAAGGTGTGATGCAACACTTTTTACAAGTTTTCTGCCTAGTCACTCCTAAATAATGGATAATACCCACTATGTCAATAGAGAAGCTGTGTCGGTCCATGGACGAAAGAGTAATATTGCTTTTTCAAAATCTTCAGTCTTTGTTTATAGCGCAATAAAAACCACAGAGGTGATCAAATACCATCAAAAGAAAACTCCATTTGTGGAAAAAAAAAAAAGGACATCAATTTTTTTTTTTTTTTAGTACAACGGTGCATGACCGCGCAATTGTCAGTTAAAGTGACGCAGTGCCAAATTGCAAAAAATGCTCTGGTCATTAAGGGGGTAAAATTTTCCGGCACTGAAGTGGCTAACCACTTCACATCCGGGCCAATTCTGGCACTTCGCTCCTACATATAAAAATCATATTTTTTTCTAGAAAATTACTCAGAACCCCCAAATATTATATATGTTTTTTTTAGCAGAGACCCTAGGGAATAAAATGGCGGTCATTGCAACTTTTTATGTCACATGCAATTGGCGCAGCGATTTTTCGGACGCGTTTTTTTTTTTGGGGGAAAAAAAAAAATTTCATGAATTAAAAACAAACAAAAAAAAAAAAAAAACAGAAAAGTTTATTTTGTATAATGTGAAAGATGTTATGCCAAGTAAATAGATACCCAATATGTCATGCTTTAAAATTGCGCACACTCAAACTTAAAAATCTCCATAGGCGACACTTGAATTATTTTTTACAGGTTACATGTTGGAGGAGGTCTTGGGCTAGAATTGTTGCTTTTGCTCTAACGCACGTGGCGATACCTCACATTTGTGATTTGAACAAGGAGAAGATCTAGGCAGAATGTTAGAAACATACATTCTAGAAAAAACCAGAGCTGAACAGCCCCGCCCAGGGGGGCGGTCCCTCCAGACATAACCCTCCTACCTGCAGCTAGCAGCCTCAGTTCGTAACAAAGCAGTACAAACCTTAAAGAAGGGTGGGTGCTGTGTCAGTCCATGGACGTCAGAGAAAAGGATTTTACGGTGAGTACAAAAATCATTTTCTCTTATCGTCCATGGACTGACACAGCTCTAATACTGAAACACGTGGGACGTCCCAAAGCAGTATCAGAAAAGGGTGGGGGGAGCAGTAGTAAAGGAAAAACCAAGCTCCACTCCAAACAAGCAGAACTCCTCAACGGAGGAGTTGCAACTTTAAACAGCGGCCTGCAACCCTTGCGGCCGAAGGAAGCATCCGAAGATGCAGCCACATCAACCTTATAGAACTTAGAAAAGGTATGAACGGACGACCAGGTCGCCGCCTTGCACATATGTGCAACCGACGCTTGATGTCGGAAAGCCCAGGAAGCACCAATTGCCCTGGTGGAATGCGCCATAACCGGAAAGGGTGGCTCCCGCCCCTTAAGGGCATAGGCCTGTATAATGGTCTGTCTGATCCACCTAGAAAAGGTGGCAGACGACACCACTTGGCATAGTTTTGGACCAGAGACAGACACAAACAGTGAGTCAGACTTCCGAATGGAAACAGTAGCAGACAGGTACACCCGTAAGGCTCGTACCACATCCAATGTATGAAGCGCAAACTCTCAGGGATGCGATGGGTGAGGACACAAGAACAATGTCCTCATTAAGGTGAAAGGCCGAGACCACCTTTGAAAGGAAAGACGGTCGTGGGCGCAACACCACCTTATCCTTATGAAGAACCAAGTAAGGCGACTTGAGGGACAAGGCTGCCAACTCAGACACCCGTCGAACAGAAGTAATGGCCACTAAGAAAGCCACCTTCTGGGACAAGGACAAGGTCAAGAGAGGAATCTCCCTGATATTTTCAAAGAGCACCAAATTCAGATCCCAAGGAGGGGGAGGAGGCTTGACAGGGAGATCACATGGCGTACCCCTTGCACAAAAGGTGCTAATCAAGGAATGGCCCACTAGCGGTCGTTGAAAAAAAGACAGCCCGGGCCGAAATCCGACCCTCGATGGTACGCAAGGCCAGCTTTTGGGTCACACCACGCTGTAACAGCAAAATCTTGGGAACAGAATACGTCCGTGGACGCCATCAAGTTCCTCGCCCATAGCGATGTAAGCCTTCCAGGTACAGTGATAGATCTTTCTGGAGGAAGGATTTCCGTGCCACAACATAGATGAGATGACCGAATCCGAGAGACCTCGGTCCCTCAGCACCTGGCTTTAACAGCCGTGCCAAAGCCAAGGACTGTAAAGCAGGATGAGGTATGGGACCACGAGACAGAAGGTCCACCCAAATAGGCAGTCGCCAAGGGACATCTGCGACTAGCCGAACTAGATCGGCGTACCAATGTCGCCATTCCGGAGCAATGAGGATCACCGGAATGGCCTCGACCACTATTCTGCGAAGCAGGCGAGGCAACAACAGTAGCGGAGGGTACGCATACATCAGGCGATATTGCCCCCACGGGCCACCAACGCGTCTGCCCAGGGATCCCTGGACCTGGCCACGAATCTCTACATCTTGCGAGTGAGTTGAGAGGCCAGAAGGTCCACATACGGTGCCCCACCTCTGGTAAAGGAGGTGAAAACACCTCCGGATGCAAGGACCCTTCCCCTGGAATGCACACGGCCGACAGGACCGTCCTGCAGCGGGATGGGTATGACAAACCCAAGGAGACCCAGCAATGTATCGGAGAAGGGAGGCCCCGGCTTACGGGGTGCCTCAATTGTTGGCCAAGAAAGGCAACCTGAGAGAGCTTCCCTAGAAACTCGGTCAGTGGACCAGTAACTCAGCCTGTACAGGTGGCGCAGACCCACCCCGGACACAGAGACCCTAGAGGCTAAAGCAGTTGCAGTGCACCTGCTGGACGACTGATAAAGGAAGCAGAGGCTTTTGCTCTTAACGCTAACCTCAGCATGGCAGCGCTTCTGCTCCATTGATAAGTGCTGATTGTACAAACACATAGTTTATACTGTGTACTGCGTCAAAACACGCAATTAGAGCGTGGGAGGAAACCCCCTCAGCCCCAAAGAGCATAGTACAACCACATACGGCGTATGTAGTTTAGTATGTGTGGATAAACATATTAAAACACGTGTATACTGTGCCAGCGATAAAGGCGCGCATATCATTGGGGCGTAGGCGGAAACCAGCCACGCAGACTGCCTACACAACCGTGTAGGCATGTTAGCATGCGAATAAACAAATTGCACATGTTTATGCTGTGTATAGCGCTGAAAATGCGCACACCATTGGAGCGCGGGGGAAAAACCGGAGCACCCGGATGAAACACACGCAGACCGCATACTCATACCGTGTAGGTACTATAGTATGTGTAATAAACATTTTGAACATGTCTATGTGTGCATAGCGCCAAAGACGCACACACCGCGGGAGGAAACCGGAGTACCCGGAGGAACCCCACGCAGACCCAGAGAATACAATACATACATCTACTGTGAATGTATTTAGTGTTGTGTATAAACATAACGTGTATGTTTATACTGTGTATGGCACCGAAGGCGCGCGTGTCATGTAGCATGGGCGGAAACCGGAGGACCCGGAGGAAACCCACGCAGACTGCACACACATACCGTGTAGGTATGTTAGCATGTGGATAATCAAATCGCACAAGATTCAGACTGCATACACATACCGCATAGGTATTATAGTATGCGTGATAGACATATGGAACATGTTTAACCACTTCTCTACTGTGCACGAAAACCCCCTTCCTGCCCAAGCCATTTTTCAGCTTTCAGCGCTGTCACACTTTGAATGACAATTGCGCGGTCGTGTGACGTGGCTCCCAAACAAAATTTGGGTCCTTTTTTTCCCACAAATAGAGCTTTCTTTTGGTGGTATTTGATCACCTCTGCAGTTTTTATTTTTTGCGCTATAAACAAAAGAAGAGCGTCCAGTTTGGAAAAAAAACACTATTTTTTACTTTTTGCTATAATAAATACCCATTTTTTTTTTTTAAATAAAATTTTCCTCAGTTTAGGCCGATACGTATTCTTCTACATATTTTTGGTATAAAAAAAAAAAAATCGCAATAAGCGCGTATTGATTGGTTTGCGTAAAAGTTATAGCGTCTACAAAATAGGGGATAGATTTATAGCATTTTTATTTTTTTATTAGTAATGGCGGCGATCTGCGATTTTTTTTATTGTGACTGCGATATTGCGGCGGACACATCGGACACTTTTGACACATTTTTGGGACCATTCACATTTATACAGCGATCCCTGCTATAAAAATGCATTGATTACTGTATAAATGTGATTGGCAGGGAAGGGGTTAACCACTAGGGGGCGGGAAGGGGTTAAATATGTTCCCTCAAAGTGTTCTTACTGTGGGGGGAGGGGACTGACTGGGGGAGGTGACCGATGGTTGTCCCTATGTACAAGGGACACACCATCGGTCCTCTCTCCCTCACAGGACGTGGATCTCTGTGTTTACACACAGAGATCCACTTTCCTGCTAGTTTCCCGGGCAATCGCGGGTGCCCGGCGGCAATCGCGGCCGTCGGGCACGCGCACCGGGACCTTGTGAACGTGGCGGGCGCGCCTCCTAGCTCGTTTTAAAGGTAGGACGTCATATGACGTCCTCCCAGAACGAGAGTATCCTCCGCCCGCCGTCAATTGACAGTGGGCGGGGGACAAGTGGTTAAACTGTGCAGAGAGCCAAAAGGCGCACATACCGTCAGAGCGAGGGAGGAAACCGGAACACCCGTGAAGAAACCCACACAGATACCGTGTAGGAATGATAGCATGTGCAATAAACATATTGAACATGTTTATACTGTGCAGAGAGCCAAAGCGCACATACCGTGAGAGGACACCGGAGCACCCCGAGGACACCCACGCCGACCCAGAGAGTATAATACATACATATACTGTGAATGTATTTAGAGTCGTGTATAAACATATTGTGTATGTTTATATCGTGTATGGCACTGAAGACACAGCATCGGAACGTGGGAGGAGACCCACGCAGACACAGAGATCAATAACACATACATACACTGTGAATGTATCCAGTGTAGAGTTATAAGATAAGTTTTAATTATGGCGCCGAGGCGCATAATCTTCTCTGTCATCATTCCAACCTGCTTAAATGTGCTGCCGAAGCAGCATGCAGGTAAAAGGTAACCTCTGACACCGCAGACCGTGGTCCTGTCAGAGCTCAGAGCGTTCCCCAGGAAATGGCGAGAAAACCACAGGTCCAGAGACCCTGTTGTTGCCTCAGAGACATCACACAGAAGGCTCACAGGGACTATAGAAATAAATGAATAAAGTCCCCCCCACCATGCTGCACCGACCGGGGGGGGGGGAGAAGCACTGTGTACCACTATATCATCCATGCTGCTCTTGACGCAGCGTGTGAGGAAACAGTGAGGAAGCTGTGTAAAAGAAAAGCTTGAAAAGAACCAAAGGAGAAAGTGTCCGCCTGAGGTACCTCAGCCACAGCATCCAGCTTGAGAGTGTCCCTCACAGCATCAATGAGTTCACTTACAAGCGCCCTGTCATTTACTGACTCAGAACTGGAGTCTTCCTCACAAGGAATGTCCTGTTCAAAAACATAATATTCAGAGCTAGGGTCCCGAGCAGCAGCAGCTAGGCCCATATCTGAATCAGAGCACTCCCCATGTGTGAGATTGTGTTGGGAGAAGGCGCTTTACAGCTCCCTTGCTCGCACGGAAGAAAGGAAGCCGCTCAGGTGTGGAAGTCCCTGGAATTACCTCCTCCCAGCAACCAAGGGTGCAAGCAAATGCAAATGCAATTGAAGAAAGAAAAGTCTTCTGGACGCAGCACTCCGGTTAAAAAGCCTTTATTCCAAAAAATTTGTGAGCACCTTAATAGTGTGAAACGCGTTAGCCAGATGTGATCAGTTTGCTGTGTTGTGCAGTGTGTTTTGGTTTCCTGAACCTTTTTTTGGAATAAAGGCTTTTTAACCGGAGTGCTGCGTCCAGAAGACTTCTTTCTTCAATCCCTTGCTCGCACACCGCTTCCATCCTGAAATTTTTTTTTTTCCAGGACTGCCGACAACTGGTCCATAGGGACCGCAGGTGCTGGAGCACTGCCAGTTGCCTCTTACAAGAGTGGGGAAGCAGGTGAACCAGACTCCATATTTGCCACCCTCTGGGACTTTATACACTATAAAGTGAATACAGTCCACCCACTGGCTGTGCTGAGGCTGAGGAGGGGATACCCAGAGGACTCACCAACCCTTGTAAGGACCACTCAGCTCTGCTGTATGTCACCGCGCTGCCAGCGCGAGTGAAGTCTGAGGAGAGTGTGAGGAGATTCGCACCGCAGCAGCGGCGATAGAGGCCAGAACCGAAAGTGAAAGCGCAGCGGCTTCAAGAAAATGGCCGCCGGCTGCGTGTAAGCAGCGCCATTGATCCGCGGCAAGATGGCCGCCGAGCGCAGCTTAAACAGTAAAAGCCATGCCAGCTAGTGGCTTCTCCAAACACTCACACCTCACAGCCCCAGCACACAGTCATGAGCGCCCCTCGCCAGGCCAGAGTGACCCCCAAGTACCCCCACACAGCACAGCGCCAGTACAGGGTTTAGAGAGCAGCATAACCAGGGGGAGACAGGGAGAAACCCCACAGACAGAGAAACACAGCCAGCATGTACTCACCTGAAGCAGGAGAGACTACTTACCTGTCCCATAGGGACCCACTGGCTTGTTTCAGACAGACCTATCACAGAGTAGTACTGTGTAGCTGTTGGCCCGGTCCACCGCGAAAGATACAGCAGGTACTGTTCAATCTTGTGAGGACCGCGGGAGCATAAAAGCCACCCGGCCACCCCTGGAGTCATGGGGCATGTCGTGAACTGAGTCTCACGCACACAAGGTGAGGATCAGCACGCTCGATGGTCGGACAGGGAAGACTACGAGGATACCAGTGTACCCAACCTGTTGCCCAGCCGACAAATGATTGAAGGTCTCAAAAATAAAATAAAATTCCCAAAGGAATAAAAATTAAATCTTCCAGGAGACTGGCTCCTGTGAGAGCCACGTCTTCTTCTGCTAGGCAGAAAAAAAAACTGAGGCTGCTAGCTGCAGGTAAAGAAAAAAGGAGCATACTGCGCTGAGATAAACACAAAAAAGCAGTCGCCAACACTGCTGTAGATAAAGCAATAGAAAATGTGGATATAAGTGTGGCGCTAATTTTTGTTAGTCTAAGTGCGATAATAAATCGCACTTAGATAAATAACGTGGTTGAATGTGTTACCAAAACAAAAACCAGTGTGAAAACAAAAACCAAAAATACAAATGAATCGTGTGGTTATACATATAAAACAGGATTACTGTGATAGTTAGTGATAATCATTAAAGCAATAAATATTAACTATAAAAACTCAATAATCGAGAAATGAATAAAATAAAATAAAGTCCAAGGAAAAGTAAACATTCATCTGTTTTAAAGGTGAAGTGAAAATCAATCCCGAATAGTAATGTTCATTAGTGATATAAACTTGAAATCCAAATATGGAGTGCTGTGAAAACCGCCACCAAGAGTGAGTTGAAGGAGGCTTACCGGAAATCTCAGACCTGGGAAAGCATATGCCACTCAGGTCGAGAAAAGCTTGGGGGTTTACAAACCCAATGTAGATGATCTGGAGTCTGAGGGGTTTCTTATTCCACTTCAATCTCATAGGACATCTAATATGTTGATCACGTGTTCATAAGCGTATACAAAAGGCTCGGTATCCGTATTTAGTGCGTATGAAAGTAAAAAAACTCACATAGCGTGATACCGTATGGAAAGGTTTTAATAGCAAAAAAGGAGTAACAATAAAACACTTACATTTAAGATGGTATAAAAGGCATAGATTCAGGTACAGGAGCGATACGTGTAGACAGGTCCACCCGACTAATCAGTCATCATCTGAGGTAATCCTGTTTTATATGTATAACCATACGATTCATTTGTAATTTTGGTTTTCTGTTTTGGTAACACATTCAACCACGTTATTTATCTAAGTGCGATTTATTATCGCACTTAGTCTAACAAAAATTAGCGCCACACTTATATCCACATTTGCTAGCTGCAGGTAGGAGGGTTATGTCTGGAGGGACCACCCCCCTGGGCGGGGCTGTTCAGCTCTTTTTTTTTTAGAATGTATGTTTCTAACATCTAACATTCTGCCTAGATCTTCTTTTGCGAGCAGGGACATATACCCACGTGTTTCAGTATTAGAGCTGTGTCATTTCATGGACGATAAGAGAAAAATAATTTTTAAAGTGTAACTACTGGCAAAACAACAAAAACACACACACACACACACACACACACACACACACACACACAGCAAACATTCCTAAATGGATCTAAATGCATCCTATGGTCTTCTAATTTTTATACACTCGATAATTAGTGCTACTGTAGGACTGATGGCTGAACAAATGTAAATGCATGTAACCATGTTTGAAACCTGCTTTACATCATACACATTTAAAACACAGGTTAAAGTGATTTGGAAAGCATACAAGTGGTTTAATATTCTTAGATAACCTTTCCTGTGTTTAGAAAAGCTAAATGCAAGAGGGCCAGTGTGCATGAGGACTTGCCTTCATAGGTCTAATCTCCAACAAATCTGCCCCAGGCAAAATTACATACTTTTTCTTATGTCGATTAACTTTTGGAAGCAAAGTCGATTTTTACAGAGATTTTTCAGCTGCTATCTAGGGTCTGCTATAGAACCAAGACACAGGAGAAGCTACCATACAGATGATACAACAGCCTCAACTCGCATGTACTGCTAGATGGAATAGCATACAAAACTGCAATCATCACTTTAATGGATACCCAGCGTTCCGCTTTAACATATTGAGGACATCATTTAAAAAAAAAAAAAAAAAAAGTTATAATTCTTCACAAGCAGGAATGGACATATTTTTTTTCAAAAACCAATAGAAATAGGCAAGCTACTACCACTGTTTGGCTTTGCGCTAATCTAATATTTTCAGTACTTTGCATACAAGCTTTAAAATTGATTTGCATCAATGATTTATACAGTATAAAAGCAGCTGAATCCCCAAGAAAGTCAGACAACTACAAACAATTCAGCAGTCAGTGGTCTTTACTGAACAAACGCACAATTTCTAGGTTTTTATTGCTGAAGTCGGTCACCTAAGAAAGACTATTGGTAAGCAGTATATAATATTGCATAATCAAATAATTAAAAAAAAAAATAATGAAAACTTGGGGGATGGGGTGAGGGGGACTTGCTTTACATTAAAAAAAAAAAATATTAAGTTTCATATAGGTTAGGGAACAGCTGACCTTTTTGGCCATGATCCCGATTAGAGGAGACTTACCTTCACTTCCTGTCCCTGTGACATCAGGATGAAAATTCAAGGGAGCAGTAGTTATCAGGACAGGAATGCACAGACAGCAACAATGCCAGGCATTCTAACCCTGCCTCAGTCTATTAAAACGTTCTCCATATAATTTAAAGAGGCCCATGCTCCAGTCCAAAGACTACACAGGAGAAATAATGCTTTGTCATTAAGCTGTTCTTGTACAAGAATAAAAAAAAAAAAAAGTGTGCTCACCTGCAGACTTTTTCTGGGAATTTACTTTGCAATTTGTTTCTTCCTGAAGTCTTCTTTCAAACTTCCGTACATCTTCTAGAGACATACCTGGGATACAAATAGGATATTAAATTGTTATAACCAAAACAATACTAATGTGCTCTTTCTAGACAAGGGTGTCAGTGACAACGCAACCCGTTAAAAAAACAAAACAAAAAAAGACCTTGCACAGCACTTCAGCCACCCTGTTCCTGGCGAGTTGTAGCCAGTAATAGAATCCCAAGAGCTAAATCAGCCTTTGAAGATATGGGTAACAGCACACCATTTAACTGTGCACAGTTGGGCCCCTTTCACACGGGCTGTCCAATCAGGTCCGCCTGATCGGATACGCCATTCACCTCTATGGAGTGGTGGATGTCAGTGGTGACATGTCCGCTGACACCCACTTCTATCTGATCCGATGCTCTGCCAAATCCAGACAGATGGAGATCCTATTTTCCATTTGTCTGGTGGATCGGATGAAAATGGGCAATCAGTCTGTTTTCATCCGATTTCCCCATAGAGGTGAGCGGGAGTGTTAGCGAAGACGGAATTGCCATCTGCCTGCTCGGCGGGAATCAGCAGAGTAGTCCCCCGCTGAGCAAGCGTATTCCGCAGAACAGAGGCGCCCGTGTGAAAGGGGGCTCATTAAATTATCCCATTTAAACAAACAAAAAAAAAAACAGCACTAAAACCTGGTCTATTAAAGTAATAGTAAAGATTAAAAAAAACAAAAAAAAAACAACACTCCCATACTTACCTGCTCTGTGCAATTGTTTTGCAGCAGTACGCCTGCATATCACGGAATTAGGCAGGCCCCCTTTGACACGGGGTGGTGGTGGTGGGGGGCTCCTTAGTGAAGGTTTACCTTCATGCATAGAATGCATGAAGGTAAAAACCTTTACAACCACATTAAGTGTAATAGTTAAGAAATGTAAACATTGTGATAATCTGGGCATCCTTGTGTAATCCATATGCAATGTGTGTAACAGCAGCAAATGTGTAGACAAACACACTCTATACTTTAAGCACCTGTCGAGAAGTTGACACTACAATGACTTAAAGTAAAGCATATTGATATTCCCCTTCAGAACAGTTTACATTTATTATGGATGTTGACCTGTTGTGAGTACAGTAAGTGAACATGTAAATGAGAAAAATAACCACATTCACACAAGTAAAGTGGATAGAGGAATCTCCCCGCTGCACTGTTGTATTCTGACAATGGGACTCCTCCACTGTCAGAATACACTGATCAGAGCTGCAGCAGATTGGCTGCATGCACTGATCGAGTAGAAATTCTCCAACATCGATCCAGTGGAAATGGCCATAGATGGATCGAAATCCAGCCAGTCCCTGCTGAACCGGTTGAATTTTGATCCATCTACGGCCAGCTTAAGAGACGAGTCATTGTTCTGATCAATTCCATGCGTAAATTTCAGCTTAAGCAATTGAATTCAGTATACAGGCATTTTGCCACACCATGATAAACAGAATTTAGAAAGTAAGTTAGATAGCAGGTATGCCTGACTGGGCCCGTTGTTTATGGCCCAAAGGCAATTTACATTAGGGTGCAAAGATAAACAATGGCCAAGGTACCTTTTTTGTTAAAGCATGATATGAAGCAAACTTTCTCAACTGGGGTTCCTCCAGAGGTTGCTATAGGTTCCTTAAATCGGAGGGCCGCCAATTTTTTTTTTTTTAAAGTCAGCAACTACAAATACGGCAGCTGCTGACTTTTAAAATAAGGCACTTACCTGTCCAGGGCACCCGCGATGTCGGCACCCAAGGCCGACCCATCCCTCGGTCCTCAGATGCTGCCGCCACCATCTTCAGTAAGGGAATAAGGAAATGAAGCCTTGCGGCTTCATTTCCTGGTTCCCTACTGCGCATGCGCGAGTCACGCTGCACAACCCAAATGGTCCCTGCTGTCTTCTGAGACCCGTGTCTCCCAGAAGACAGCGGGGGAAGACAGGAACTGGCATAGATTCTGTGAGATTCTGGGGGGGTCTATGCCTGGAAGTGGGTGAAAATACCTGTATTATACAGGTATTTGCACCTCCCTCCCCCCTGAAAGGTGCCAAACGTGACACCGGAGAGGGGGAGGGTTCCGAAAAGCGGAAGTTCCATTTTTGGGTGGACCTCCGCTTTAAGTGTTTTCTGCTCAAGGAAACCATGGTTTCCAATTATCTTTTTAGTTATCTGTTAAGCCCCGTACACACGATCGGATAACCTATGGATTTTCGTCCGATGGATTTGTCCATCGGAAATCCGATGAAACGGTTTTTCATCAGTCTTGGCCACACACCATCAGTCAAAAAACCGACCGTTCCAAACGCGGTGACGTAAAACACTCCGATGAGCTGAGAAAAAATAGGATTTTTATAACAGCTTACCTGTAAAATCCTTTTCTTGGAGTACATCACGGGACACAGAGCGACATAGTCATTACTAATGGGTTATATAGATACCTTCAGGTGCTGGCACTGGCAACTTCCAAAACCGGAAGTACCCTCCCCTATATAAGCCCCTCCCATCCGGGAGCACCTCAGTTTTGTAGCAAAGCAATAAGTGTCCCTAAAGAGGGGTGGGAGCTCTGTGTCCCGTGATGTACTCCAAGAAAAGGATTTTACAGGTAAGCTGTTATAAAAATCCTATTTTCTTTCTCGTACATCACGGGACACAGAGCGACATAGTCATTACTAATGGGATGTCCTAAAGCAATGCCCAATGAGGGGGGGGGATACACCATACATAAGCTGAGCGCTATCAGACATGAGGATCTTTTGCGGCCGGCAACACACTGCGCCCAAAGGCGACATCCTCCTGACTTCTAACGTCCACCTGGTAGAATCTAGTAAACGTGTGTACTGAAGACCATGTTGCGGCCTTACAGATTTGAGCCAGGGAGGCCTGGTGATGCGCTGCCCATGAAGTTCCAACTGCTCTCGTGGAGTGCGCTCTAACTTTGAACGGAGGCGGTCTCCTTCTCAAGCCATAGGCTTGCATTATGACCTGTTGAATCCACTTGGCTAAAGTAGATTTTGACGCTGCCTGACCCTTTCTGGGGCCTTCCGGCAGAATAAACAAAGTATCCGTTCTGCGAATCTGAGCAGTGGCTTTTAGATAAGCTTTAACTGCTCTTACTACATCCAAAGAATGTAATAACTTTTCCTCTACCGAGCTAGGTTTGGGGGAAAAAGGAAGGAAGAACCACATCTTGGTTCAAATGGAACCTCGATACCACCTTAGGAAGAAAGGCTGGATGAGGACGTAATACTACTTTGTCCTTATGGACAACCAGATATGGCTCCTTACAGGATAAGGCGGCTAATTCCGATACTCTTTTAGCCGAACAAATGGCTACTAAGAAAATCAATTTCCTGGTGAGAAGAACCAAGGAAATGTGCCGCAATGGTTCAAATGGTTGTTTCTGTAGAACCGACAGAACCAGGTTTAAGTCCCATGGACATACGGCGGCCATCTTAGTACACCCAGGAGCTTAAACTCCCCACAATTCCAGCTTTCCTGCATCCCAGCTCCATTCTTTCAAATCACAGTGGCCTGCTCTTTTATCTCCTCCCCACGGACATTATAGAGGTGCCCTTCTCAATAGGCAAGAGAGCATAGCAAGTGATCAGCGGACATTTTGCTACACCCTGAAATTTACTCACAGCACCTATACCTCTCCACTGTTTAACCTCCACATCTTCCTTGGTGCCGGGGTGCCTGGGCTCAAAGGGCCATTCCCCCCACTACATTTACGCCATCTACACGTCCCCCCCAGGGCAGCTAGCCTACGCATGGCGCTAAAAAGCAGCACTTGAAATGCTCTCCGTCTAGCTGTCGGCCTTACAGTAACAAGCAATGCCATCCAAAGGTTCTTCCTCCCGTTCAACATTAAGAAAGCGTTCTGCTAAAACCTCAAAACTGCATCAAACCAGTGCGGGGACCATTAAAAGATTCCTAGCCGCGGAAGGAGAAAGCCCCAGTACTAGGATCAACAAAACCAGAGCCTCGAGATCACTTATCTCCCCAGCCTCACACGCCGCTTCTGCCCGTGAGAGCTCTCCGGCCTCTTCCTGCGGCTCGGAGTTAATGGAGGAGCCCGGGTCCCCCACGGGTTCCGACATGTCTTCCTTGATGAATGAACTTAAAAAGGAGATGGCGAGTATGTTTCACAGTATGGAAAAATCCATCAAAAAGGAGATTTCCGCGGTTAGAGCGGATGTGGCGCACTTACTCGTCAGAATAGAGGAAACAGAACAGCGTCAAGACTCACATGAGGTTGCCATTAAAGAATTGCAGGATACCGTCACTCAATTAGCGTATGCAAATAGGGCCTCGCTATACAAACTCGAAGATCTCGAGAATCGCAACCGCAGAAACAATTTGCGTATACGCGGACTGCCAGAAGCAACCAGAGATAATGATCTAGAACCCTCGGTTCGAGGTATCTTTAATACTATCCTGGGCAATCCTGCTACGGATCCTTTGCGATTCGACAGAGTGCACCGCGCTCTGAGACCTCGCAACTTCTCGTCTGATCAACCTAGAGATGTGATTTGCCGTCTCCATTATTTCGAAGACAAAAACGCCATCATGACCAAAATGCGGAACACCCCCAACATTGACTTTGATGGTGCTATTCTTAACATCTTTCCAGATCTAAGGAGACTCTTGACCGCCGCAGGGCTTTAAAGCCCCTCTTGGAGCAACTAAGGGGTGATGGAACTAACTACCGTTGGGGTTTTCCCGCATGCTTAATTGCTACTAAGAATGGCCGCTCCTCCACATTGCGGTTCCCTGAGGATCTCCCCACCTTCCTTCGAGACCTAAACCTGCCGCACGTGGAGCTGCCAGGCTGGCAGAACCCCTTACCCACTTTCTCTGCTCTCCAATCCTCCCAGTGGCGGAAAACCCCAGCCAAACAAAGGCGTGTTTCAACTCCATGTTCATCTCAGAAGAATGGTTGAGGTACCCTGCTGAACACAATCATCCCTCTTGATAGTTTTCCTCCTTATCTGGATGACAACCTACACTTCGATTTCAATTATTTCTCTCCCATACGTAAAGTTTGACTTGCCTTACTAAACTCTCTTAGTTATACTCCTACAGTACTGTTATTATGCTCACATTGGGTCTGTTAGTTGACCTGATGATTGGAGAGCGTTGCATTCATGCTTTGACCATTGCTTGTCTTTACAAATGTTAATTCCCTTTTTTTTTTCCAGGCCGATAGCTGACGGAGCTTAATGCTCCACATTGATGCCCCCACAAAGGCGTTTGCTCCCTGCCCCTATTCTCTTGGGGTTGATGGGAGTTGGCAGTCTTTATTTTCTCCTTGTTACTTCCCTCTGGGAAACCTTTTTGACTGCCTGCTCCCCTCATCCCCACTGGGAACACCGCAGACTTCTGCGTGACTCTTTTTTCAATCCCATTCGTTCTATAGATTGTTCTAATGTTTTTCATATGTCTCTCTCTTTTTTCTTTTCCCTTTCTTCTTCTTTCCTGGATTCTCCTCTCCCCCCGCTTCTGGTCCCTCTCTCCCCTCCCCCTTTGTATTACTGGCATACAAGGTTAAATGAAGTAGTGGTCTACCTCTCGCTGATGACATGGCTAACCTAAAGCTCCTTTCTTATAATGTAAGAGGCCTCAGTGTATCCGCAAAGAGACATCAAGTGTTGCGAGAATTAAGGGACTCCGCATGTTCTATTGCTTTCCTTCAGGAAACCTATTTGACTCATACTACTTCAGTGAAATTATACTCGCAACACTTTCCTCAATGGTACTATAGTCTATCGGACACTAACAAGGCCAAGGGAGTGGCCATTGGATTCAGCAGAGGTACGTCATTCCGTTTTACTGACATGCTAGCGGATGATCATGGTCGCTTTCTTTTTGTCAAAGGATATATTGGCAATACTTGTTGCACCCTAGCTAATGTTTACTGTCCCAATCGTAATCAGCCTACTTTTTTTACTCAAACCCTCACAAAACTTTCACAATTCGCTGAGGGAATGTTAGTCCTTGCGGGGGACATAAATATGCCTCTAGATCCCACTATAGATACTTCCCACGGTCGCTCCAGTATCCCATTTAAAAGATTAGCACAAGTGAAAAAAAAAACTACTAGATCTACAACTTATGGACGCTTGCCGTCTCCTACACCCTAAAGGAAGAGACTACTCCCACTTTTCAAAAACGCACAACTCATACTCCAGAATAGACAATATTTTCCTAGATCACTTCCACCTTCCTCTCCTGAGCTCAGCCAACATAGGGAAGGCTACTCTCTCTGACCATGCACCTGTTTCTGTCAACTTGACCGTGCCCGATTTATCTCCCCGCCCCAACAGCTGGAAGCTTAATGACTCTCTCATCACTAACCCAACAGAGGTTTCCATCCTCTCTACTACCTTATCCCAATACTTTAAAGAAAACTCTGCCTCGGACACCTCCCCCTCTGTTCTATGGGAGGCACATAAGGCCTTAATGAGAGGTAGCCTTATCGAACTTGGTGCAAGGAGAAAGAGAGAACATGGCCAGCAGCTTAAACAGGTCCTACAACAAATTGCTGAATTAGATAAAAAGCACAAGCTCTCGTTGCACGTCTCTCACCTCAAAGCGCTCACTCTTAAAAGAGAAGAACTTAAAACTCTCCTCGCCCTAGAAACTAAGCGGAAATTTCACTACGTATCTCAGAAAGTGTATGAATGGGGTAACAAACCAGGTAAACAATTGGCTAGATCCCTTACTGCTAAGAAAACTTTATCCTTTATACCCAAAATCAAATTGCCATCAGGGGACCTAGTGCACACTACCCCGCAAATCTCAAAGGCCTTCAGGGAATTTTATGCTGATTTATATAATGTGGAGGGAGGTTTGGCTTCTCTATCAGTACCAGAAAAACGTAAGCGTATCCTCAAATACCTTAGAGACGCTGGCCTCCCAAAACTGTCAAAATCGGCCCTTAATGACCTAGAAGCAGATTTCTCCGTAGAAGAATTCCAATGTGCGCTAAAATCCTCTCCTTCCGGTAAGGCTCCTGGCCCGGACGGTTTCACCCTTTTATATTATAAAACCTTCAGCGACATTTTACTCCCCCATCTCACAACTTATGCTAATTCAATCTCCCACAAATCTGGCCTCCGTCCGGAATCCTTATCTGCCCACATTACCGTTATTCCCAAACCCGACAAGGACCCCACACTTTGTGGTAGCTATAGACCCATATCTCTCCTAAACGTCGACACCAAATTATATGCCAAGGTAATGGCAAATAGACTGCTCCCCCTTTTACCTAAATGGGTCTCGGCTGACCAAACTGGGTTCATTCCTAATAGAGAGGCCAGAGATAATTCTCTCTGCACTCTGTCCTTGATCCACTATGTTCGCAGGTGCTCCCAGTCCACCCTCCTTCTCTCTACTGATGCAGAGAAGGCGTTTGATAGGGTGGACTGGGACTACCTTAAAACTACCCTTAGGTATTTTGGCCTTGGTCCTAAAATGTTCCACCGTATTTCCTCTCTCTACTATAACCCCACCGCGCAAATACGCATAAACGGCTTCTTGAGCGACCCCTTCACATTACATAACGGAACCAGACAGGGCTGCCCTTTATCTCCTCTCTTATTTGCCATTTCCCTTGAACCCTTTCTAGCTACTATTAGGCACAATAGGAATATTAATGGCATCCAGGTCGGTAATAGACTTCATAAATATGCAGCATACGCTGACGATATTTTGTTTTACATTCAACAACCACGCATTTCACTGCCGAATTTAATGTCTGAACTCTCCACCTTCCAAACCTTATCTAACTTTAAAATCAATCTAGCTAAGTCTGAAATTTTAAACATCACAGTACCCCAATCAATAGCTGATCAATTGAAACCCTTATTCCCCTTCCGTTGGGTATCCTCACGAATGAAATATCTGGGCATGTACCTTACCCCTCACCTGCATTCCCTTTTTAGGCATAATTACATACCTCTCCTCAATAATATCAGAGCTGATCTCAGGAAGTGGTCTTCCCTCTCACATTCATGGCTAGGCAAGGTTAATATAATCAAAATGAACATACTCCCCCGTATCCTCTTTATTCTTCAAATGATCCCCTTGAAGGTCCCCATAGGCTTCTTTACTCTACTGCAGACCATGATCGCCCGCTTTGTTTGGAGGGACGGCCATCCCAGGATCTCTCGGGAAGTCCTCTATCGAGCCAAGCGTTCTGGGGGGACTGTCTCTTCCTAACTTTAAAGCCTACTATAACGCTGTTATTTTATCACGTATAGCAGACTGGAAGTATGCCGTTGCTACTAAACTCTGGGTACAATTAGAATACTCCTTAAGCGGCTCAGATCTCTCCACGGCCCAGTGGATTCCACATTCTTCTAGAAAACTCTCCCACAACACCTCGCCTCTCACCACATCCTCATTGAGCGTATGGGATGGTCTCCATAGAAAATTTGCATGGTCTTATGACTCTCCACTGACCCCCTTGCTGCAGCATAAATACTTCATGCCAGGCTCCATTGACCCAGGATTTCAATCCTGGTCACCCGGCGTCCCTCTCCTGCTACACCATGTCCTATCCCCCAATGCCCTTAAACCTTTGCCAGAAATTTTGGGCCATAAACCAATTACATTTATGGACACATGGAGATATAACCAACTGAAACGCTTCCTTCAGACTCTTCCCCAGCCATTACGGGGACTCCAAGATCTAAATGGTATTGAACAGCTCTTTCTCCATAAAGACCCCCCTCTACACAGTATCTCCCAGTTCTACAAAGCGATCACAAATTTGCAGAGCCCTGCGTACCCAAACCACCTGCCCAGATGGGAGACCGATCTGGATGTTATTATCACGGACAAGACAAAAGACAAAATTCTCCAACTTACTCATGTCTCCTCCTTGGCATCTTCCATGGCTGAGTCTAACTTTAAACTTCTTACTAGATGGCACCACACGCCTGTCAAACTCCACCGCATGTTCCCTGTTAACTCCCCACTATGTTGGAGGAATTGTGGTCAGAATGCCACTCATGCCCACATATGGTGGTCTTGCCCCCTTATTCGACCTTACTGGTCTAAAGTGCTAGACCTGATTCATCAAGTCACCAATGTTAGATTGCCTATGGATCTGTGGGTAGTCCTCTTTCACGCTACCTTGATGTCCATAGGTAGATATAAACGTTCACTCACGCCACATCTCCTTAATACTGCTAAAGCCCTCATACCTACCCTCTGGGGCCAACCCACAACTCCAACCATAAAGTCCTGGATACAAAAAGTTTCGGAAGTATGTCTCATGGAGGAACTCCCCCACATTGCGAGAGACACTACTACACAACATACCCTAACCTGGGCACCTTGGTCCTCCTTCCTCTCCACCCAATGCTACAAAGACATTATCTCCTCGTCCACTTAAGCTACCCAAGCTTCTTGCATAACTTGACCGCTATTCCTGGTACCATTTTTGGTACATCTATATTGACTGTAGAGGCACTATCCTCCCTTTAAGACCTCCCTACTCTAAACGCATTTGATATCTGCTCATTGTGACTGCCAGGTATGCCAGTTTCCCCTCTCCCCTTCGTGCTCC
Source organism: Rana muscosa (assembly GCA_029206835.1). Taxonomy (NCBI): domain Eukaryota; kingdom Metazoa; phylum Chordata; class Amphibia; order Anura; family Ranidae; genus Rana; species Rana muscosa. The sequence goes on from CM055124.1 coordinate 170,726,730, forward strand.
CTCCTCCCTTACCCCCCCTCTCTCCTAGCCCCCTCCTACCTTCCTTTTTCTTCTTCCTCTTCCCCCTCTTTTTCCTATCTGTTAATCAAGCTATTGTTCATTTCATTGTACTCGGGTTGCTCAAGATGTTTTTCATTCTAAAACGGGCCGACTCTTCTTTGTTTGCTAACCCGACATACCATTTACTTTGTATCTGTTTCTATTGTTGTATCTACATAGCTTCTCAATAAAAATATATTAAACAAAAAAAAAGTCCCATGGACATATGGGAATACTAACCGGAGGGCTAATACGCCTCACTCCTTGTATGAAAGCTTTGACTAATGAATGCAAAGCCAAGGGCCTTTGAAAAAATATTGACAAGGCCGTCTGACCCTTGATAGTACTCAAGGCAAGCTTCCTATGTACAGCCCACTGTAGGAAGTCCAGACTCCTACCTATTACGTACTTATGTGGATGCCATTTCTTGGCCTCACACCACGCGATGTACGCCTTCCAGATTCTATAGTAGATCTGCCTGGATACCGGCTTCCTGGCATTGATCATGGTAGATACCACAGGATTAGAGAGCCCTCTCTTTTTTAGAATGTGGGCTTCAATAGCCAGGCCGTCAAACCTAGGGCTGGTAAGGAAGGGTGGTATATCGGTCCTTGCGAAAGCAGGTCCGGACGACGTGGGAGAGTCCAAGGACTCCCCACTGACATTTTACAATCTCCGCGTACCATGCTCTTCGGGGCCACGCTGGAGCCACCAGAATCACTGGTTTCTTTTCTAACCTGATTCTGCGGAGTAATCGAGGTAACAATTGTGGCGGTGGGAATGCATATATCAGCTTGAACTGATCCCAAGGGAACACTAGGGCATCCGAGCCGCAAGCTAGGGGATCCCTTGTCCGAGAGACAAACCTGTCCACCTTTGCGTTGAATCTGGATGCTAGAAGATCTACATCCGGTGTTCCCCACCGCTGACATATTGTCCAGAAAACCTCGGGGTGAAGGGACCATTCCTCTGGGCATAATTGCTGGCGACTTAGAAAGTCCGCCTTCCAATTCTCCACTCCTGGAATGAATACCGCAGATATGGCTGGGACATATCTTTCTGCCCATTTCAGGATGTAATTTACTTCCCTCTGGGCTGCACGACTCCTGGTGCCCCCCTGATGATTGATATATGCCACTGCTGTGGCATTGTCTGATTGAATTCTGACAGGGGACCCTTGGAGTTTGGATGTCCATACTACTAGGGCATACCGGGCTACTCGTATCTCTAAGAGATTGATGGGCAGGGCCTTTTCTGCATCCGACCATCTGCCCTGGAGAGACCATTGCTCCAGTACTGCTCCCCAGCCTATAAGGCTGGCATCTGTAGTGACCACCTTCCAAGAAATCGGACTGAAGGATTTCCCTTTTTCCAGATTCTGGGGAACCAACCACCAACGGAGGCTCTTGCGAACGGAAGGGGACAAGGACATTGTAAGTCTAGGGCCTGAACTTTTTTGTTCCAGGCTGACAGTATGGCCCCTTGCAAATTCCTTGAATGGAATTGACCGTAGGGTACTGCTTCGAATGATGCCGCCATTTTTCCCAGCAGCCTCATGCACAGGCGTATGGACGGCTGTCTTTTTTGTACCCACTAAGTGGATCAAATCTTTCAAAGACAACACCTTTCCTCGAGGCAAGAATATTTTTCTCTGGCCTGAATCCAACCTTAGCCCCAAGTATTCCAGACTTTTGACTGGTTTTTAGGGCTGACTTGTCTCGGTTGATAATCCAACCGTGAGATTCCAGATACTTGATTGTCTTGTGAACGACCACGTCTAGTTTTTTCACTGAGTGGTCTATCAGCAACAAGTCATCTAGATATGCCATTATCATTACACCTTGTGTTCTTAGATTGGCCAATAAAGGGCCAGAATTTTTGTAAACACTCGTGGTGCTGTGGCCAGACCGAAGGGGAAGGCTCTGAACTGAAAATGGCGCCCTTCTACTGCAAAGCGTAGAAATTTTTGGTGGACTGGAAAGATGGGAATGTGCAAATAAGCATCTTTGATGTCGATCGCGGCTAACCAATCCTCCCCTTGTAGGGCAGTGGCCACCGATCGGATCGACTCCATCGGAAAGTCCTGATATACAGGAATTTGTTTAGCCCTTTTAGAATTAATATGGGCCTCCCGTCCCCGTTTGCTTCAGGACTGTAAAGAGGTTTGAGTAAAACCCGAACCCCCATTCTTCCAGGGGAACCTCCATAATTACTCCTTGGAGCAATAGTTGTTCTAGTGCCAACAGGAGGGACTCTCTCTTCCGGGGATCCCTTGGCACGTTTAACCTCAAAAATGGGAAGGAGGAGAGTCTTTTAACTCCAATCTGTATCCCAAACATACTGCGGAGAGCACCTGTTTTGATCGTGTCCCGCCAGGTCTCTTGCGAACAACTGGAGTCCTCCCCCCACCCGACTGAGTGGGGGCAACCCTTCAATGAATTTAACTTTGGGGGAGGTTTTGTACCTCCCCTGACCCAGGGTTTCTCATTACCCTGCGATTGCCCCTGTTTTTTACCCCCGGGAATTGACCGAGGAGGCTGTCGGAACTGTTACACAGCCGATGCCCCAGGGACTGGAGAAGCAGGCCTCTTAAAGAGGGACCTCTAACTCTGTTTTTAACCGGCAAGAGTGTATTTTTACCGCTGGAAATTTTCTGGATATATTTGTCCAGGTCTTCCCTGAATAAGCGTTCACCATGAAATGGGACGCTAACCAGCCATTCTTTACAGGGAGCTTCAGCAGACCAGTTTTTGAGCCATAGAAGCCTACGCATATGTACTACAGACAGCGTAAGGCGGGAGGCCTGATGGATTGAATCCTTTATGGCGTCAACCGCAAAGCCTAAGGCTCTAGGTAGATCAGCTAGGGCAAGGGCCTGCTGATCTGTCAAGTCCCTCAAGACCTGTTTCAACTGATCCTTCACTGCTTAGCAGACCCCACTGCTGGTTGTGTCACCAAGCTTGCTGTAGAAAGAAGCAGACTTTCATAAGGACTCCAATCTTTTATCTATTGGGTTCTTGAACATTTGGACATTATCCACTGGACATGTCAGTGATTTATACACACAAGGGTTGGCTGCGTCCACTGTAGAGACCTTCTATTTTTTGATGAACTTATCCTCCATGGGATAGACCACCGGAAATCTCTTGGGGGGAATAAATATTTTCTCAGGATGTTCCCAATCCTGGTAAATGAGCCCTTTCAGTAAAGGGTGAAGTGTAAAAGAACAGACAGTCTGGGGGCTTCTAGCGACCCCAACGAGGATACAGTAGTGGTTGATGGTTCCGCAAGGTGCATTTTTAAATGCTGATCGGACCATGTTAGTCAGAGACTGAACCCATAATCTTTCAGCTTGAGATGCTGAGAAAAGGTTCCCCCACTGTTGATTCCTCTATAACAGAATCAACCTTATCCTGATCCCCTTCAGGCAGGTCGATCCCTGTATGGGACTGTTGCTCTGCTAACAGGCACTTTGAAGGAGGAGACGGAGATCGGGCGTGCTTTCCCTGACAGGGAGGCAGCGATCAATGTTGACAATCTCTCTCTAATCCTCCCAGAGCTGAGGAAAAAACCTCCTCTGTTACATACACAGGAGCAGGTGAACTGAGGACAGCCACAGTACCAAGTACCCCTGCGGGGTCTCTACGGTCACTTACCTCTGAACTTCAGGGGAGACTGGTGCAGCAGAAGCATGCCCAAGATCCTCAGAGCCCGATGAGACCCCCTTCGCTTCCTGGAAGATTCAGTTCCGGAGCTTCTGGACGGCATATTCCTAAGCCTAAAGCTGAGGTATTCCAGCCGTAATACACCACTTTTACTGAGAATAGTCTAGCACAATTGCTGCTATATAACAGTTGGTGTCTACTAAAGTGCCTTTCTAGGGGATGCCTGCATCAACCGCCTCTGTGTGCCTTTATACTGTTGCTAGCTCTGTCTGTGCACTTCAATAGCCAGCTATGATTGTGCTTTAAAACACGCTGGACGCCCGCACATGCGCAGTAGCGCCGCGGCGCACACCGAGCGTCATCCACCCGCTCCGCCCCTTTTTCCAGATCGCCTCTATATATAGAGGCGCGTGCACGCGCACGTGCGCCTTCGGCGCCTTTTTTGAAAAAAATAAGGAGCTAGATGGGAGCCAGGGTCCCTGCCGCAGGGCCCGGGGATGGATGAGCGCAGCAACAGGGCAGAGGAGACAGCTTCCCAGCAGAGAACTTACCAACTGCCTGGATTTGATTTTGGAAGAAAAAAATCCACATTACAAGAAAAAGAACCATAGCGGCCTCTAGTGTCTAACACAGGTACCGCGGTCTTACACATTTTTTTTTTTTTTCTTGCCTACTATTAAAATTTTTAAATTTTCTCAGTAGTAACAGGCATACACAGAATATTAGCGGGAATACCTTAGGTAACAGGCAGAAAGACAAAATAGGCTTGGGGGTCCCTCAATAGAACCAAGTTCCCGAGGGCCCCCACTTACGTTTTCCTCGCCGCAGGACTCTGTTTGGTCCACAGAAGCCCAAACTTCACCTATCACGGCAGGCATTGTAATTAAACCTTCAGGGACCGGGTTCCCAAGGATTCCACTCCCCTGGACCTGTATAGCACCCTGCACAGAAAACATCTTGGTCGTGGGTATGACCAGAGCTCTGGATCCCAGGGTCCAGCCCTCCTAAGAGAGGCATTACAGGCAAAACCTTGCTCTTCTCTTGCAAGGCCCGGGTACCGACCGTTTAGCTATGAAGCTTTTTTGGTCGGATCCGGAATAGCTTACTGAGGCCCAAAAGAACCTGTACGCAAGCTCAGTGAAAAACACATGTTACTTCTTGGCCAACACCTTAGACACTGGCAAAAAACTGAGGTGCTCCCGGATGGGAGGGGCTTATATAGGGGAGGGTACTTCCGGTTTTGGAAGTTGCCAGTGCCAGCACCTGAAGGTATCTATATAACCCATTAGTAATGACTATGTCGCTCTGTGTCCCGTGATGTACGAGAAAGAAATTACGTTTAATGCTTCTGAGCATGCGTCGACTTGATTCTAAGCATGCGTGGGTTTTTTAACCGATGGACTTGCCCATAGACCATCGGAAATTCCCATCGGTTTTTTATCCATCGGAAAATTTTAAAACAAGTTCTATTTTTTACAACCGATGGAAAAAAGACCGATGGGTACCATACACGTTCGGTTGGTCTGATGAAAACCATCCATCGGACGGTTTTCATCAGTCAAACCGATCGTGTGTACGGGGCTTTAGGGGAGTTCTTTCCACTGAGAACCAGTGTCAGCGGCTCTTTTCCGATGACCATAAGTTGAAAAAAAAAAAAAAGAAGGAAGAAGGGGACCTTCTGCACTGACCATTAACAAAATGGGGCACTTCAGGGATATGTATTATACAGCAGATCTCTAGATCAGTCGTTATCAACCAGGGATACCTTAACCACTTCAATACAGGGCTTTTTATACCACTTCCATACCGGGGCTATTCTAGCACTTCTCTCCTACATGTACAAATTATCATTCTTTTGCTAAAAAATTACTCAGAACCCCGAAACATTATATGTGTTTTTTTAGCAGACACCCTAGGGAAAAAAATGACGGTCATTGCAACTTTTTTTCTTGCACGGTATTTGCGCAATAATTTTTCAAACGCCTTTTTAAAAAAAAAAAAATGGTTTCATGAATTAAAAAAATAACAAAAAACTGTGAAGTTAGCCCAATTTTTGGGGAAAATATGAAATATGATGTTATGCCGAGTAAATAGATACCCAACATGTCACGCTTTAAAATTGCGCACACTTATGGAATGGCGCCAAACTTCGGTACTTAAAAATCTCCATAGGCGACGCTTTTTTTTTTTACAGGTTACCAGGTTAGAATTACAGAGGAGGTCTAGTGCTAGAATTGTTACACGCTCTAACGCACGCGGCGATACCTCACATATGTGGTTTGAACGGCGTTTACATATGTGGGCGACTTGCGTGTGCATTCGCTTCTGATCGCGAGCTACCAGGGACAGGGGCGTTTTAATTATTATTATTTTTTTTTTTACTTATTTATTTTTTTACACTTTTTACTTTTTTTTTGTTATCACTTTTATTCCTATTACAAGGAATGTAAATGTAACAGCACCCCAAATATAAAGGGGGTTAACGCCGTTTAAGATGTTCCCTCTCCTGGACACATTCGCTGTCGATCCTCCACAGCCAGCCGACCACTTCCCCTAGGAATTAATCCTTCTGGAAGAACGAGACGTACTCTGTATCTTCCAGGATCGAGTCTCTTTATTGAAGAAGATATTGTAACTTTTATACACATCTACTACTGCATTAGTTTAACATGAACAATGGCCCAGCTCCACCCACACATAACAAGGCCCAATACACATTATTTTGACGTCTGTTAGGCTTCAAAAGACTTTACACAATAGAACATAAAGACCTTCAATACACATCTTATAATTAAAGGGTTGGTAGACGGTCCGTCTGCCGAGTACAATGCACACAGGCATAGAGTTAACTATCCCTTTCACACCAAAAGGGTCTCCAGACCCTCCTAGACTCATTTACAACACAAGCAGGCAGGTGATTAACCTGTCTGCTGCTAGTTCCACAACCTATAATTATAGGCTTAATTCCCACAAGCCACAATAGACAATAGAATGCAAATCACCTTAACTCCTCACAGCAATGATTACACAACCCCCCCCCTCACAGTACACATCCAATCTAGATACAATGTATGTGCAGCATTGAATATGGCTATCATAGCATCAAGGGTGTCCCCATAAATCAACATGTGCACAAATTGGCTGCTTTTGCGGATGACATCCTCCTCTTTCTGACAGAACCTCTCACTACTATACCGAACTTATTGAAAGACTTCCAGATCTTTAACTCTCTGACCAACTTACAAATCAACTTCGGAAAATCCATTGCCCTAAATGTCTCTCTACCCCCCGACATCTGCTCACAGTGTAAGGTCAACTTCCCATTTAAATGGGACAACCACTCAATTACGTACCTCGGCATTCAGCTTCCCTCTTCCCTAAAAGACCTATACTCCGCTAACTACCTCCCTCTGCTACAGTCCATACGGAAAGATCTACAGCGATGGTCCGTTGGACTTTTTTCATGGTTTGGAAGGGCGGCTATCGTCAAAATGAATGTCCTACCTAGAACCCTTTACCTGCTACAAACAATCCCGATTAAGATCCCTCCAGCCTTTTTTGCTGCATACAAGAGAGCATGTACGGAATTTGTTTGGGGCAGACTCAGACCACGAATTAGTTTTGCCAAACTCACCATACCTAAACTTAGAGGGGGCATAGGGCTCCCAGATATCCACAAGTACCACCAGGCCTGCCACCTAGCTAGAATAGTCGACTGGAACATACACGCGATGACCAAAGCATGGGTCCAACTGGAACACTCCTTCTCACCAGTCCCGCTATCTCAGACCCCTTGGATTGGGCCAAAAAACACCCCGACCCCCTGTAAGGAACATCCGCTCATTCAACCCACACTAACATGTTTCCGAGAAGCGTGCAAAAAGTATCGAATATCGTCGACTCTGGGCCCAATGACCCCTCTAAGACTTAACCCAGACTTTGAACCGGGACTGACATCCTCCTTTCTTTCAGACTGCTGGCCACATAGTCACATCCGAGCTGAACACTTCTTCGAAAATAACCACATGCTCTCTTACACAAACCTGGCCTCTAAAATGATCACGGGCTCCTTCCCCTTTTGGACCTACGTCCAACTTAGGATTTTTTTTGAAAAACCCAGCCCGAAACCGGATTGGTCGCGGAGACACACACCCTTTGAATCACTCTGTCTCAATGTTACACCACTAACTCACCTGATCTCCAGCACCTATGCACTTTTTTATTCTGACTAACGTCCGAAACTGAACTGGGCGAGCCACAAATGGGAATGTGAACTCGCCATTACCCTCTCGGACCAAGAGTGGGAAAACACCTATGCCTGCATACACAAAGGGTCTGTTAATGTTCATACACAGGAAAACGCGTTCAAAGTCTACTCGAGATGGTATAAGACCCCCCTCAGACTACACCACATGTACCCTTCCCAATCCCCGCTATGCTGGAGGTGCGGGAAGGACATAGGCTCCCTGTTACACATATGGTGGACATGCCCTAAAATCAAACCATTCTGGACAGAAGTCCACCGTCTTATCAATTCCATCACCACGCACTGTCTAGAATTTACCCCAGCGCAATTCCTACTTCACCACTCCAAAATACCACCAAGAACATACATGAAGTCCTTGGCTATGCATATGGTCAACGCTGCAAAATTGTGCATACCAGCGAAATGGCGTTCACCGGAACCACCTTCAATCGCGGAATGGTTCCAACGCATACACAAGATAGCAGAAATGGAGGACTTAATACATCAGGCCAATGATACACCCTCTAAATATACACGTTCTTGGGCATGCTGGCTGCACTTTATCACTACAGACGAATATAGAGGATGTGTCGCATGAGGGCCCTCCGGGAGCCGTGGTGGGAGGAAGAGTCCTACTTTGACTCCCCTTTTCCAACTTCTCTCGCCTTCCTTACTGTCCTGTTCTCAACCCCGCTCTGATCCCACACTCCGACCTCCCCTTCCCTGCCAATTCATTCCCAAATATACGCACTCCTGTTGATGCTGTACCACTCTCACTATCTGAATTGCCCTTTCTAGATACTATCTGATAATGTTCAACCCTCCTGGTACCCGATCCCCACTAGGTTTCTATGACTGTATATACCCTTTTTAAAATCTCCCTTCCCTACCCCTACAACTTTGCATGCCCGCCCCTTAGATTCCCGACTCACCATACACCACCATGTCGCCACATGACCATACTTTTTACATGGTGATTAACCTTCATTTGATTTCTCAGCTACCTTCTCAGAGTTATATTTAGACATCTGTTAATGCTTACTGTTACTTGTTACATTTAACTATTAAGTAGTAGCAGTACATACTCAGGCGTTGTCGCATTTGATCACCATATTCGCCATAATTGGCGGCTGCGCCCGCTACATTGTTTGGCGGCTGTGCCCGCAATTAAATGCTCTATTGTATACCTTGACTTCAAACTCAATAAAATCTGTTTAAAGAATATGGCTATCATAGACCATATTGGAGTTTTCATTCACCCTGTGCCCCTAATAGAGACACAGGGTGGTTGACACATAAGAGGCATTGGGGGAGCTGAAGCAAGGGTACCTCATACTTTCTAAGCGATTCTGAGTTCCCCGGGCCTTCCCGTTACAGTAAACATCCCTTGTAATAGGAATGTGTGTGACAGGTCCTCTTTATTGAGCGATACGGGGTCAATAAGACCCCACATCTCTCCTTCAGGCTAGAAAGCATGAGATCAGTGAAAATTTTTTCACCGATCTCATACTTACTAGCCGCAATGGCGGCCTTGTTTACATTTGAGGACCCGGGCGTGACGTCATCACATCGCGCCCGGGCCTCCGACGATCATAGAGATGACTGGTGACCATCTGGTCACCAGTCATCTCTATGCTCATCACGTGACCCACCACCGGCGCCAGAAGATTCGCTCCGGGTCCCTGATCGCACGGGAGAGCCCGGAGAAGCGGCGGATGTCCCCTCCCGCCGCCTATAAGAACGGCGGAAGGGGACCGCTATGATCGTTCTTATGGTGCACAGAATCGCCGGCACATCAAAAGGATATCTGAATGATGCCTCTAGCTGCAGGCATCATTCAGATATCCTCCTACAAAGCTGAGGACGTCATATGACGTCCACCCAGGATGGGAGATCCCATCTGTGGACGTCATTTGACTATGGCTGGGTAGGGAAGTGGTTAAACAATTTCTGCCTCTCAGATAAGTAACCTCTCACACCAATCTTTTTTGAGCCATCTGCAAGGAGAATTCTTCCTGGGTACCAAGACCACCAATATAAAAAGGGCCCTGCTCTACTGGCCACCAATGTAAGGGAGCACAATTTTCGATGTCTGTGCTTTTTTTGGCATTCATAATGCACCCCCCTGCCCTTACTCGGCTCACCTGAGCAATCGGGGAGCCCGGTAAGGATGTTGTTCTTCCCACTGGGTGACATCAGTTTGTTGTTATATAGGAATATGAAGGTATTGGGACTTTTAAGGTGCAACAACTACACAATATTCAATATAAAAAATATAATTTTATTACAAAAAAATATATGAAAATTCATATGTACAAATATACATGAACCATCAAAATAAACATAATAGAGTTTCCAAAGTGCATACAGACAAAATTCTCTACATGTTTCGCCATTTTGTAGGCTTCCTCAGGAGTTTGTCATGCAAATACTGGAAACAAAGAAAGAAAAATAATAAATACATAATAATATTTACTCAAATTTCAAACTCAAAATTACAAAACAGAATATTATTAAGACAAAAAGGATAACTGAAAACCATAACCAGCCCAATGGTTGCTCAAAAGTTCATCTCAAAATTAGATCTATTTATTCAAGGTATATGACCTTATTAGTATCAGTTGTAAGTACATTACCTGTAAATTTTGATGGTACAATCTAAAATGAAGAATGACCAGATAGCCAATGAGCTATCCCACACGGGGGCGCCCGTAAGGAGGGGATCATATGGTGTATCATAGAGGGGGAGAAATACTGGCACAAATAACCACCCGGATATTACTAGCACAGGAACAGAGGGCCATCTGGGGGAAATTACAAAGAAAAATCGAATGAAGTCAAATAACAATCTATGTATAAGAGTAAAGGCGTCTCCATCTAGTTATACGGCACATACCCCATCAGTATTTACCTGTTTATGGCTGTTGATAGTAAAAAATATATTAGAATAGGCAAAAAAGGGGCAGTATCTCCAAAGTACCCCAATCAGTGTCCACTCTAAAGGAAAAAGAATTAGTGGAAATTACTATAAATATATAATAATCCCCTCTAGTTGGTAATCAGAATTTTAATTTTTTAGCCATATACTTGCTAGCTGATATATACCTGGTTAATCCAATTGGATAAAGTGTGTCCACATTAGGGCATCTCTGCCGAAAAACTTGTTTTACAAAACCGATCAATCAGTTTACTGAAAAAATATATAAAATATAAAAACCATTTTAGATTAAAGACCAAGTAAACCAGACAACAGGATAAAAACCAATGTTGCCCATAAAGAGATCTAGTGCCTACTTAGGCACTAGATCTCTTTATGGGCAACATTGGTTTTTATCCTGTTGTCTGGTTTACTTGGTCTTTAATCTAAAATGGTTTTTATATTTTATATATTTTTTCAGTAAACTGATTGATCGGTTTTGTAAAACAAGTTTTTCGGCAGAGATGCCCTAATGTGGACACACTTTATCCAATTGGATTAACCAGGTATATATCAGCTAGCAAGTATATGGCTAAAAAATTTAAAATTCTGATTACCAACTAGAGGGGATTATTATATATTTATAGTAATTTCCACTAATTCTTTTTCCTTTAGAGTGGACACTGATTGGGGTACTTTGGAGATACTGCCCCTTTTTTGCCTATTCTAATATATTTTTTACTATCAACAGCCATAAACAGGTAAATACTGATGGGGTATGTGCCGTATAACTAGATGGAGACGCCTTTACTCTTATACATAGATTGTTATTTGACTTCATTCGATTTTTCTTTGTAATTTCCCCCAGATGGCCCTCTGTTCCTGTGCTAGTAATATCCGGGTGGTTATTTGTGCCAGTATTTCTCCCCCTCTATGATACACCATATGATCCCCTCCTTACGGGCGCCCCCGTGTGGGATAGCTCATTGGCTATCTGGTCATTCTTCATTTTAGATTGTACCATCAAAATTTACAGGTAATGTACTTACAACTGATACTAATAAGGTCATATACCTTGAATAAATAGATCTAATTTTGAGATGAACTTTTGAGCAACCATTGGGCTGGTTATGGTTTTCAGTTATCCTTTTTTTCTTAATAATATTCTGTTTTGTAATTTTGAGTTTGAAATTTGAGTAAATATTATTATGTATTTATTATTTTTCTTTCTTTGTTTCCAGTATTTGCATGACAAACTCCTGAGGAAGCCTACAAAATGGCGAAACATGTAGAGAATTTTGTCTGTATGCACTTTGGAAACTCTATTATGTTTATTTTGATGGTTCATGTATATTTGTACATATGAATTTTCATATATTTTTTTGTAATAAAATTATATTTTTTATATTGAATATTGTGTAGTTGTTGCACCTTAAAAGTCCCAATACCTTCATATTCCTATATAGCTTCTTAATGAAGGGATGTGGTGCCTATGAGATACAGGTGACAGGTATTATTTTCAATCAGTTTGTTGTTGTTAACAGTTACCAGTTGTACAAACATCTGATCAAACAGATCTTAGTTTAATCACGTGCTCTGGAGGCCAGAGGAGAAATCTGGGGGCTAATAGTGCCCAGATCTCTCCATAAAGAGGACCTGTCAAGGCCCATGCTATCACAAGGGATGTTGTTCATCCTTTGGGATAGCAATCAATAGCATCGATAGCAATCAAAGTGAAAAAAAAAAAAAAAAGTGTTTACATATTTTAGTTAAAAAAAAAAAAGTTAACATAAAAAATGTAATGCACCACTGTCCCCCCCCCCCCCCCCCATGCCATTGTGAATGCAATGTAAACTGTGATCACACCACAGGTATTGCCGCAAATGTCAGACCGAGAATAATATTTATAGCTCCAGACCATAATGTAAAAGCTTTTAAAGCATCGCCTATGAAAAATTTTAGTAACTGTAGTTTGGGGCCGTTCCACAGGCATACGCAATTTTAAAGCGTGAAATGTTTGGCATCTATTTACTCATCATATTTTACCCAAAAAATTGGGTATTATATTGTGTTTTTGTGCAAAAAAACGCTGCGCAAATATGTGACAAAATAGGCATAATTTTATTCTCCAAGGCCTCTGCTTAAGAAACAGATAACTAGGTAGTATTATAGCAAAAGAAAATAATGTCAGAATTGTCCTGGACTGAAAGATGTTAAAAAGGTTAAGAAAGGGTGGTCTAGCAAGTTCTGATGAGTTTGGAAATCACTTTTACAGAACTCCTTTAGAACTTCTAAAACCTGCATTTATAACCAAATTCTTAAATTGCAAGCTTTTACTTGAACCCAACCCCCCAAATTTCTAAACCTCAATCCGAAATCTAAGTGAAAATCATGTATGTAAAAAAGGGGTTGCTTTTCGATATGTACATCCTGTAAAACAAAGCAAAATATTGTACCCACCATGAAAGGAGGCAAAGACCAAGATTCTATCTAATCCAAACACGTGAAATATTAATTTAACAAATCCATATTTGTGTATATATGAAAGATGCAACTGTAAATGTACACAGGGTACCTTTGCTTTTATACTCCAATTGTTTTAGGTTACAATGATTTGAATAAAACATAAGTGAAGCAGCAATTTCTTTCATAAAAGCAAAACCATTTACACTTACCATACCACTCATCCATCCAGGCCACAGCTTCTCTGTGTCCTGCGAACAGTATGTCTTTGATATTCTGAAAGAAAAACTAAATTAAAGCATAATACACACATCTTTTCTAAAGGTTACAAATTAAAGCCCAAGTAATTTAATGTAATAATTGCATCTTGTAGCCAAAATGATGGATTCATAGTGCAGCCACCCAAGCTCAAATGTACCTACAGAATTACAGAACAAAACCAGTGATGTAAATCCTGACCAATCAGAACCTGTGCTATACTGCTGGATTGGCAGTAAAATACAGCAATAATAAAATACCACATATATGCGGTGCTGTGGGCAGCAAAAACCTTTACTGTCTATCCCAGCTGTTAGATATCACAGTAGAAGTCTACCTAAAGCTATTGTTAAGTCTTGTTTTTTCTATAAAAATAATAAACATGTTATACTTGCCTGCTCTGTGCCGTGGTTTTGCACATGGCAGTCTAGATACTCTTCTCGGGTCCCTCGTCAGTGCTCCTGGCTCCTCCCTCCTGTCAAGTGCCCCCACAGCAAGCAGCTTGCTATGGGGGCACCCGAGCAGATTCACAGCTCCCTGTCCATTTAGACACAGAGCCACGGTTTGGCCCCACCCCATCTCTCTCCTGATTGGCTGACCTTTACTGACAGCAGCAGGAGCAAATGGCTCCGCTGCTGTCTCAGCCAATCAGGAGGGAGAGTCCTGCATGGCCGAGGCACTCGTGGACATCGCTGGATAGAGATGAGGCTCAGGTATGTATTAGGGGGTGCTGGGGCAGCTGCTACACACAGAAGGCTTTTTATATTAATGCATAGAACACATTAAGATAAAAACCTTCTGCCTTTACCACCACTTTAAGATCACTTTAACATCTGAAATGAATATTTAGAAATCCCTGTTGGCAGATCAGGTCTACACAGGACCGAGTTTAGAGATCTACAGTGTGTTCATGAAAACCCCAAATCCATAATCTCAGAAAATTAGAATATTGTGAAAAGGTGCAATATTCTAGGCTCAAAGTGTCCCACTCTAATCAGCTAATTAAGCCATAACACCTGCAAAAGGGTTCCTGAGCCTTTAAATGGTCTCAGTCTTGTTCAGTAGGAATCAAAATCATGGGAAAGACTGCTGACCTGACAGTTGTGCAGAAAACCATCATTGACACCCTCCATAAGAAGGGAAAGCCTCAAAAAGTAATTGCAAAAGAAGTTGGATGTTCCCAAAGGGCTGTATCAAAGCACATTAATAGAAAGTTACGTGGAAGGGAAAAGTGTGGAAGAAAAAGGTGCACACACAGCAGGGATGATCGTAGCCTGGAGAGGATTGTCAGGAAAAGGCAATTCAAAAGTGTTGGGGCCTTTCACAAGGAGTGGATTGAGGCTGGAGTCAGAGTGTGGAGGAAGAATGTAGAGGCACACACTGCAAGATGCTTGAAGTCCAGTGTGAAGTTTGCACAGTCTGTGTTGATTTGGGGAGCCATGGCATCTGCTGGTGTTGGTCCACTGTGCTTCATTAAGTCCAGGGTCAACATAGCCATCTACCAGGAGATTTTGGAGCACTTCATGCTTCCTTCCACAGACGAGCTCTATGGGGATGCTGACTTCATTTTCCAGCAGGACTTGGCATCTGCCCACACTGCCAAAAGAACCAAAACCTGGTACAATGACCATGGGATTACTGTGCTTGATTGGCTAACAAACTCGCCTGACCTGAACCCCATAGAGAATCTATGGGGCATTGCCAAGAGAAAGACGAGAGACATGAGACGGAACAATGCAGAAGAGCTGAAGGCTCCTGGTCTTCCATAACACCTCAGCAGTGTGACAGGCTGATAGCTTCCATGCCACGCCGCATTGAGGCAGTAATTGCTGCAAAAGGGGCCCAAACCAAGTACATATGCATGCTTCTATTTTTCCGAGGTGCGATATTGTACAATCCTCGTTTTATTGATTGCATGTAATATTCTAATTTTCTGCGATTGTGGATTTGGGGTTTTCATGAGCTGTCAGCCATAATCACCACAATTATGACAAATCACGGCTTGAACTGTCTTGCTTTGCATGTAATGAGTCCATCTTATATATTAGCTTCATCTATTAAGTTTCATTAGTAAAAAAAAAAAGGAACTTTTGCACGATATTCTAATTTTTCAAGTTTCACCTGTATTTAGGGTAACATACACTGTGTGTAAACCACACAAAGCACAAATAGAAGCTGGCTTCTGCCTAGGTGAAGATTCCTCTTAAATGGGCCATACACTAGTAGATTTCCATATGAACATTTATGCAATGCCCAGGACATTCAATGAATGACATTCAGAAAGGACTTTAGTTTGCTTTTAACATCTAATTTTGGAATGAATAAACTTTCCTCAATGAAAGCCAGAAATTTGTTTGAGATATTTTCCATCCTGCTCCTTCTAACTTCCTAGTTACCATGGTAGAGAAGAAAACGTCAATTTAACTCCACCAATGATTAGAATGCTCTTAAAATGAACATTTTTGAATAAAATTCACTTCTAAAATTTTAATGCAGTATTAAACCCCAAAAAACTAAAAATTAAATATATAGTGTGGCATTTTCAATACTTAAATGCAGTGGCTGCATTTGTTTTTTGTTGTAGACTTATTTAGTTGTTTTCACCTGGTGGCCACCAACACACTCAAGCCCTGTACACACGACCGAGAATCCCGTCGTAAAAAAACTTCGGTTTCCTCGACAAGATTCTTGTCAAGCTTGACGGGATTCTTGCCAAGCTTTCCTTGCATACACACTGTCAATCAAAAATCTTGTCGTTGTAAAGCGCGGTGACTTACAACACGTACGACTGCAGTATAAATGGGAAGTTTGATTCCAATGGCGCCACCCCTTGGGCTGCTTTTGCTGATCTCGTGTTATCGCGCGTTGGTAAAAAGTTTGGCGAGAGACGATTGGCGCTTTTCAGCCTCGTGCTTTTCACATGACGAATGTGCCATCTCCATTACGAACGCTAGTTTTACCAGAAGGAGCGCTCTCGTCTCATACTGGATTCGGAGCATGCACATTTTTTTTAAGACTCGGAAAAGCATACACACGACCGGTTTTCTCGTCGGGAAACAGGCCGACGTGAATCCAGACGAGAAAAACGAGAATCCTGACGAGAAAATAGAGAGCAGGTTCTCCATTTTTCTCGTCGAGATTCCCGGCAGTTTTCTCGACGAGAAACCATACACCCAACCTGGTCGTGTGTACGAGGCTTCAGTCTTAAAGTGGGTGTAAACCCTTACATATACCCAGTGAAGTGACTGGCCTCATGTTATACACAGAGATGAAACAAATCCTCCTACATAAGTTGTATGGTACTATGCAAAGGTTTTAGGCAGGTGTGTCAAAATCATCCCTGATGGTATGGAAGAATAGATAAGTATATACCTGTCTTTCTCAGCATTGAGGACACCATTCATCCTGACCAAATCTCCAATCGGTGATTAGTCCTCCAAGATGTTTGGAACAACCTACCTGCCAAGTTCCATCGAAAACTGTGTGCAAGTGTATTTAGAATTGATGCTGGTTTGAAGGTAAAGGGAAGTCAAACCAAATATTGAATTAATTTGGATTTACCTTCTGTTCTTTTACGTTCCATTTTGTTAATTGATAAAAACGATTTAACACTTCTATTCCTTAAATCATTCATTTACAGCATTTTTTTCCCACATCTGCTCAAGACTGTACCTGTTTATCAGCAGTACTCTTTGCTCTACAGTCTTCCAAAACACACATTTTACACAGAATCTCTCACAAGCAGAAAGCAGGGGGTGATGATCTGACATCACACAATGCAAAGTTAGAGAACAGAGCTCCGTGAACACTGAGTTGATTGGAGGGAAGGGAAGGGGGACCCCCCCCCCTATCAGGCTCATAGTGAAAAACAGAGAGGAGTGTACAAGTCACCTGCTCTGTGCTGGAGGGGGGCAGGCCCTCTCCAGGGAGGCTAAAGTGTTGGCTTAGAGTTTTGTCAGTGACTCCAGCAAATAGCGTGATCAGAGAAGAACTAGACTCAGATTCAGGCTAGCACACACTACAGAGGGATATTTGTTCATTTTTCACCATATGAGGATCTTAACCACTTTGGGCTGGTTATACACTATGAGAATTTAGTTTGAAAATGTTCATTTAAAGAATATTAGTTAGATTTTCTAATCAGTGGGGTCAAAATGGCATCCGTTTTCAATCACATGTACTGAGCATTGTTATACAAATGTTCATATGGAAATCTACTAATGTATGGCCAGCTTAGGAGAAACAACCTAGGAGGAATTTTAAAAACCAAAGTTAAAAGCAAATATTTTTTGGAGTACTTTCAAATTATATAATTGTCATGTCAAATTAATGGATGAAAATTTTAACGCAAATGCTTGTACGAACATTAGAAAATCTACTAGCTTTAGGGTTTCTACTTGAATGAAGGGGTAACGGAGACCAGTTTGGACAATTGGACAGCAGCATTGTCAATCTGGGGAGAGGGTAGTGCAATAGCAGATTGAGATGGGCTTGACTAACAAATTAACGCTAAACTCCAGCTAACACTTAAAGCAGTTAGATTTTTTTGGGTCAAAGATTTTACATAAAATAAAAGCCGACACCTGTCAGTGGTAAAGGATTTGTCTCAACCCTGTAACTACCACTTTTGCTGGACAGCTTGGTCAGGAGGTTGAATAACCACAAACTAACTGGTCGGATCACCCGGTAAAAAATAAATAAAAATATATATCATTTGAATGCAGCCACTACGTCTATGAATCGGTAAGCTGCAATTGGCAAGTAATAAAGACTTACCTTATGAATGAAACTTTCAACTCTTGACTGAAAACCATAGACCTCAAATTTGGCTGCAACTAATTTGTAAGAGCACATAATGGGCTGCGTGGTCTCTTGCCAGTCTTGTAGCAATGGCCCTCGGCCGGTCTTCTTTGAACAGAACATCCTAAGATCCTAATGGGATATTTGACAGGGAGAACGTTTATGTGAAAGTCAATATCTTGCTTTGTATTCATTTACAAAATAACCAACTTAAAGCTCAATTGAACCCTCTTAATTTATGTAATGCAATTAGGCTGAACATAGACTGCTACAGATATCCAACATTTTATCAGCTTAGTGCTTCAACAAGACCACAGTTCAGGAAAGGCGTATTCATTCCTGTATATGTAGTATGACCGCATTCCACCAATACATTAAAAGGATTCAACCGTGCTTTAACGATCATAAGTGAAATCTTCACAATAAATAAGTACACACCATAATTTACACATTTTGATCACTCATTAATTTTTTGCATTTGTATTGGCTGTCCACTAAACTTTTTCTTTATTTTCACAGCCAGGCATTTGGTGGATATTTTAACCACTTTTAGAAATTCTCTTATTTAATTGATGGGGGTGCTTTTCAAAGATTAAGGAAACCTGTCCATGCACACTGTGCTTAAAAAAACACCAGTTCTTTTGTCAGAAAAAAAAATTGCTCATATCGAATTTAGTACAGACATTTAGCGGGTTTTTTCTGGCAGAAAACTGCTCATAAATGCAAAACAGAAGGCTTTTTTGTCTGCCACTAAACACGGAGCTTAAAGTATGCCTCTAATCGTCCTCATGTACACAGACACAGGATAACATTGAGCTGCTTCTACAGGCAAAACGCTAAACTCCTCTAGAAGCAGCGGTTTTTAATTCTGTGTGCGTGAACCCTCACAGTATACAGTTGATGTGCCTGTCGTGGTCTTGAGCAAGTGGGGTTTGGGAGGAGTTACAACATACAGGTATATATGGGTATTATGTGGACAAATCAGAAATGTGGTTTAGAGTTTGTGAGGTTTGGAAAGGGGAAAATCTCTGCCTGCAATGCACATCTCAAACAGGACCTGCTGCATTCAAAGAAATGAAAACTGGAGGCTTAGAACAGTCGCTCATCCCTGGTTCACATTGCTGCGGGTTAGAAATCAACAATTTCAACCCAGCAATGCAGTTTGACGTCAGTGGTGATTTGACAGACATCTGTGTGGGTTCCTGCATAGATGTCTAATGAAATTGCACCCAAAGTCACCAAAAGTAGTGCAGGAACCAATTTTGGGAATCAGTGGGGCATAATTGACGTTGCACCGATTCGGGTTGTGCTATTTCCGGCAATACTTGCCGATTTGGCATGCAATTTGACAATGTGAACCTAGGTTCAAACTAAGAATGAGAATTTGCCAACATGAACTCACACTAAACACAGAAAAACTATACTCATGGGAGATTTAGGATAAAATGGAAAGAACAGCTTTGCTCAATCATAATAAAATGTAGCGTTTTAATGCTTACTTCTATTTTTTTGTAATAGCCTTCTGCTAAATCATCAGAAGCTATATCAATGTAGCACACATCATCCTCTGGTGTGGGGTTTTCCCCAAATACCTGCAAAAGAAAAAAGAAAAAAAAAAAAAAGAAAAAAGGGTCATATTAATTCCAGTATCTTCGAAATATTAACACTAGAGTACCATGGAAAAAACCAGTGTGATGAAGCTTTTCAGAATATCATATTTTATGTTGCCTTCGTGGTCAAGTGAAAACCTTTTGCTGTCCTCTCACACTCTATTAAAAAGGTAATTTAAAAGAAGTGAAAACCTTCTGCTTAGAATCTTGATGTCCAAACATTAAAATTCAATTGTACTCAGAGGTGCTCTGTATTTCATGATCTTGCCCATCACATGCAAAAGTTATCATCAGGGGGCACTGAAGGCAGAATCTGGACACTACACCTCTGATTTTATGTAATAAGAAAGTTGTGTGAGCAGAGGGATTCCTCTGTACCCATTCCCCAAGGGTCCACCATTTCTGGAAATCACCTTTAGGCCTATTCAGACTAGGTGTCAAGTTATCACAATGTGCTATCGTGCATTGAGGTGCACGGTTTACGAGCAGCACATTTATTTTTGAATAAGCTGGCAGCACACCTAATACAGAATACTTTATTAATCCCCAAAAGGGAAATTGGGAAATTGTTACGACACAGACACAACACAAGATCACAACATTAAACTGAACAAGATGCAAAAACACAACAAAATTACCAACAGCCATTAATACCAAATAAATTAAAAACTACACGAAAACTACATTACAAATCTACATACATACGCGCAACCCCCCCCCCCCTCTTCATCGGGATGTTGATGGGGAAATTAAACAATTTTATTATTGAGATTAAGCACTCCATCTATGGCCAGCTTAACCTGCAACAAAAATAGAGATAAGGAAATTGGACTTTTGTGACCATCCACTTTATGCTTCTGAAGCCACACAGCATTTATTTTTATTTAATTTTTTAAGGAGGCCAGCACAAGTAGTCCACATACATTTCTCATGACAGTGCGATCGCTTGAAATGATGAATCCACCAAAAATGTAATCCTCAGTTCCAGGCAAATGCCAAGGGATGACAATGAGACCCCCTGGCTCTGCTCCCACTTTTTCAGTGAGGTTATGACAAGCTAGTTTACGTTCATATAACCGCCATTGCTAAATCAGCCACAGAAATACTCCGAATACATATGTAGCTTGACACCAATGTACAATCTAAAACAGGGACAAATCATTCCAAGGAACAGGATAAGGAGTGATCAGAAAGGGATAAATCTCCAGCAGTACCAAATGGTGTGAGATCACAAGCCAATAACTGGAGACTTTAGTATGGCACAAGATGTGCTCTGCAAAATTTAAAATGGGCTGTATAACATTCACATGTGCACCCTGTGCATGAATAAAACAAACACTAGTTAAATAGTACAATTTAGTGACAACTATGTGACCAGAGTTTGAATAGTCTTCCTTTAATACTGCCAAGCTGACTCTCTACACAGTCTCTTGCCCACACCCAAATGGTTTACTAGCACCAAACTCATCTCAAATGCCTTTATTTGTCTATGTATAATCTAAGTGTGCGTCATGGATGCAAACAACTGACTATTTGTTGTTTCCCCCCTTACTTGATTTGCAATACAAATATTTACAGGTAAAGCACTACCGTCTCCTAGCATAACAGTATTTGCATTTCTAGCTTATTAGAACACTACACCAGACACATGCAAATTATACGATTTGGACAAAGATTGTTTTTACTACCAGATTTATGTGAGGACATCTCAGTTATCTATTGGCCCACTTTTAGGCTCCGTTCACATCTCAGCGTTCCGAATTGCGCGATTCGTCGGGTGACAATCGCAGTAAAATCACGGAACCCTTGTCGCCCAAAATAAGTTCTTGTACTTTTTTTGGGCGACAGGCATCCCGCGATTCTGTTTGCGCGATTTCACTGCGATTGTCACCAGACGAATCACAGAAAAATCGCGCCGGGATCGGGGTGTTCTTGAAAGTGACGGGGATTGCACAGGCATCCCGCGATTTGCCACCATTTAGAATCATGGGCAGAATCGCTGCGATTTAGAACGGCAAGATGTGAATGAAGCCCAACAGACTTTTTTTCATTTGTAAATAGAAAACGTAATGTAATAACAGAATATAGCGGAATATGTTCAGGCTTTAGAACCGCTTTAAGTTATCTTGCTTCTTATTCAAAATAAAAAAATATTTTATTGTTCAGAGTATGGGCTCAGGTTCACTTTAGGGAAATCTCCTCTAGACCCGGTTCACACGTGTGAGGGCTGCATTTTGCAGGTAATAATTGAAACTAATGGGGCTGCCCTACCCACAAAAAAGTGGGGAAAAGCCCCCGTTTGTATCCCAACTACTGTTGATGTTATGTTTTGATTAGTGCTTTGTACTCTACATATAATATTGGCATCAATGTTATGTTCCGCATACTGCTCTGTTTATTCTAGTTAGACAACAGTCATTATTTCTATGTGCTTTGGCGGCTGTGTCCACTATTGTCATTAATGGCACCTCTGTGCTTCTGCTAAACAGTAGTGCATTTCTCTCGAGTGTTGAGAACACATGCAATTGTGTGTGCATTCCAGGCACACAAGAGTGTGAACTTGGCCTTATGCATTTTTTTCACCCTATTATTGAACTGACTAGGCATGCAATAAGTTAATTGTAATATGAATCTGGACCCTTAGTTTAACTTTTATTCAAACAAATCCCCCCCCATTTAGGACTTGGCCTCCGGAAGATATACCCTCCTTCATGACCAGGCCATTTTTTTGCGATATGGCACTGCATTACTTTAACTGACAATTGCGTGTTCATGCGATGCTGTACCCAAACAAAATTTTTCCTTTTTTACTTTCCGCTATAAAACATATCTAATCAAAAAAAAAAAAATAATAATAAATTTAGGCCAATATGGATTCCGTTACATATTTTTGGTAACAAAAAATCCCAATAAGCATATATTGATTGGTTTGGAAGGGGTTAAACATCAGGACCAATTAAAGGGATAACTGTGTGCACAGCCAGTGTTTTCTAACAGTGTGGGAGGGACTTTTACTAAGGAAGATGGATCAATGCCTTCCCTACTGAAGGAATAGCAATCTGCCTTATTGTACCAATCGATCAGCGGGTGCCGGCGGACAGCGGGTCCCGCTGCTCAGCTCCCGCTGTGTAGAATCAAAGCAGGAGGAGTGAGCCGCTGGCGGCATGCACTTGCGCCTGATACCCGGAAGTGCGTATATATAAGTGGTCTTGCGCAACCTGTCCGCCCTGTAGCACTAAAACTGCTATAGGGTGGTCGGCAAGTGGTTAATGTTTTTTACTACCGTTTATGTCCCGGCTGGGGAGACTCCCCCTCTTGTCCTGGTGACAATTGTGGATTAAAAGGGAGGAAAAATAAAAAACTGAGTAAAATCTTCCACTGAGAACAGGTAACAGCCGTCTAACCCCCCCCCCCCCCCGCCCTTACTTCCCCCTCAAAAAAAAAAAAAAAAAAAAAAAAAAACACTTTATCCTGTCCTAAGCAGCAAAACAGAGGCGATAGAGGCATATTATCCCCTGCTCAAAAAATTGGATTTTTGTACTCACCGTAAAATCCATTTCTCTGACGTCCATGGACTGACACAGCTGGATACTGTAAACGTGTGGTATATGTCCCTGCTCGCAGGAGAAGATCTAGGCAGAATGTTAGATGTTAAAACATTCTAGAACAAACCAGAGCTGAACAGCCCCGCCCAGGGGGGCGGTCCCTCCGGACATTACCCTCCCACCTGCAGCTAGCAGACCTCAGTTCGTAACAAAGCAGTACAAACCTTAAAAGGAAGGGTGGGTGCTGTGTCAGTCCATGGACGTCAGAGAAATTGATTTTACGGTGTGAGTACAAAAATCCTATTTTCTCTTATCGTCCATGGACAGACACAGCTGGATACTGTAAACGTGTGGGACATCCCAAAGCAGTATCAGAAGGGTGGGAGCAGTAGTAAAGGAACAACCAAAACTTCACTCCAAACAAGCAGAGCTCCTCAACGGAGGAGTTGCGACATTAAACAGCAGCCTGCAATGCTTTGCGGCCGAAGGGAGCATCCGAAGATGCAGCCACATCAACCTTATAAAATCTTGAAAAAGGTATGAACGGACGACCAGGTCATCGCCTTGCACACTTGTGCAACCGACGCTTGATGTCGGAAGGCCCAGGAAGCACCAATTGCCTTGGTAGAATGCGCCGCAACCGGAAAGGTAGGCGCCTGCCCCTTAAGGACATAGGCCTATATGGCGGTCTGCTGATCCACCTAAAGACGGTGGCAGACGACACCGCTCGGCCCTGTTTTGGACCAGACACAGATTTCCGAATGGAAACAGTAGCAGACAGGTACACTCATAAGGCTTGTACCCATCTTAATGTATGAAGCGCAAACTCTCAGGGATGCGATGGGTGAGGACACAAGGACGGAAGAACAATGTCCTTCTTAAGGTGAAAGGCCGAGACCATCCTTAGAAAAGAAGGATGGTCGTAGGCGCAACACCAACATATCCTTATGGAGGACCAAGTAAGGCGACTTGCCGGACAAGGCCGCCAACTCAGACACCCGTCTAACCGAAGTAATGGCCACTAAGAAGGCCAACTTCCGGGACAAGGTCAAGAGAGGAATCTGTGTATATATAAGAAAAAGGGGGCGCTCAAATACTCTTAACAAACTTAATTAATAAGTGATAACTTATCTAATAAATTGTGTGAATAATTCTTAAATATAAACACCAACACAATCCTGTGATGCCTATATACAAAAAGGTGAATTGAAAGTCACCATATATAAATCGATTAGTCCCAATCGTAATAGCGTGCTGTCAAGCCCACAACAATCAAAGAAATCTAAAACACTCAATTAAGGTTAAGTTAATGAAAAATCAAATGTGTAACAAATCCAAAAAGTTAAAAATTATTTCAACAAATAATGTTCATAATATATTGAGGTTAATTTCTTCAGAATAGTGCAAAGAGTTAATCCTTCACCAAATCTTCATGTGAAGCTAGAACAAATCTTCAACAAATAATGTTCATGATATATTGCGATTGTTTTCTTCAAAGTAGTGCAAAGAGTTAATCCTTCACCAAATCTTCATATGAAGCTAACACCCGAAGTGCACAAATAGTAGATTGCGCTTACCAAAGGATGTGGACCTCTTTAGTTATAAAGAAGGTCTTTAACAGCTTGAGCAGGATTGTGCCTGCACACATATGGACAATACTGGTAGAGAAATGTTGGAAACTCCTCCCTTGGTTAATTAGGCGGAACATATATATGGTATACACACGCAGCGCTCCATCCTGGGTCCCTGACTGCAGCGAACGGTGGCTTCGGTGCACGCAGCTTCCAGGAGTCCATGAGCGGTGAGCTCCCTATTGTCTGCCTGCAGCCCCAGTGCCGGGATGGGCACTTTTTAATGTAAGAGGCCACCCAGGCCACATACGTTTTTTACATTATTTTTATTGCCTTTTTATAAATAAATACGGGTTACACTATGGAGTTCTTTTGCTTGTATTTCACATGTTCCGCCTAATTAACCGAGGGAGGAGTTTCCAACATTTCTCTACCAGTATTGTCCATATGTGTGCAGGCACAATCCTGCTCAAGCTGTTAAAGACCTTCTAGGGAGAGGAGGCTTGACAGGGGGGATCACATGGCGAACCCCCTGCACAAAAGGTTCTAATCAAGGAATGGCCCGGTAGCGGTCGTTGAAAAAAAGACAGCCCGGGCCGAAATCCGACCCTCAAAAAAAAAAAGAAGGTATGCAAGGCCAGCTTTTGGGTCACACCACGCTGCAAGAACAGCAAAATCCTGGGAACGGAATACATCCGAGGATGCCACTCAAGTTCCTCGCACATAGCGATGTAAGCCTTTCAGGTGCGGTGAGATATCTTTCTGGAGGAAGATTCCCGTGTCAACAACATAGAAGAGATGACCGAATACGAGAGAACTCGGTCCTTCAGCACCTGGCTTTAAACAGCCATGCCATTAAAGCCAAGGACTGTAAAGCAGGATGAAGTATGGGATCATGAGACAGAAGGTCCACCCCAATAGGCCGTCGCCAGGAAGGTCTGCGACTAGCCGAAGTAGATCGGCGTACCAATGTCGCCGTTCCGGAGCACTGGAATGGCCTCAACCCCCACTCTGCGAAGCCGGCGAGGCAACAACAGCAGCGGAGGGTAAGCATATATCAGGCGATACTGCCCCCATGGGCTTCCAACGCGTCTGACGTGTCCACCCAGGGGTCCCTGGACCTGACCACGATCTTGCCACCTTGCGAGTAAGTCGAGAGGCCATAAGGTCCACTTCCAGTGCCTCACCTCTGGTAAAGAAGGTGGAAACACCTCCGGATGCAAGGACCCTTCCCCTGCAATGCACACGGCCAACAGGACCGTCTTGCAGCGAGATGTATGAAAATCCCAAAGAGACTCAGCAATGTATCGAAGAAGGGAGGCCCCAGTGTACAGGGTGCCTCAAATGTTGGTCAATAAAGGCAACTTGATGGAACTTCCCTAGAAACTCAGTCAGAGGACTAGTACCTCAGCCTCCACAGGTGGCGCAAACCCACCCCGGGCACAGAGACCCTAAAGGCTAAAGCAGTTGTAGTTCACCTGCTAGACGACTGATAGATGAAGCAGAGGCTTTTGCCCAGTCATTGAGCTACAAAAAACGCCAGAGACGCAGCCACTAACGGGCGTAACGCTAACCTCAGCCTGGCGAACACAGTCCAAGCCAGCGCTTCTGATCACCACTGAAAGCAGGTGGAAAGTGATACCCCTGAAACCAGGGGTCCTTGTGACAATGCTCAATCCAGCAGCTACCCATGGATAAGTGCTGATTGTGCAAACACATAGTTTATGCTATGTATTGCGTCAAACGCGCAAAGAGAGAGAGTGTGTGGGAGGAAACCCACCCAGCCACAAAGAGCATAATACCACCATATACGGCGTATGTAGTTTAGTATTTGTGGATAAACCTATTAAACACGTATATACTGTGCCAGCGACGAAGGCGCGCACATCATCGGGGCTTGGACATAAACCAGCCACGCAGATTGCGTACACAACCGTGTAGGTATGTTAGCCTGTGAATAAACAAATTTCACATGTTTATACTGTGCATAGCGCTGAGAATGCGCACACCATTGGAATGCAGGGGAGAAACCTGAGCACCCGGATGAAACCCATGCAGACTGCATACGCATACCGTGTATGGTATTATAGTATGTGTGCTAAACATTTTGCACAAGCCCATGTGTGCATAGCACCGAAGGCGCGCACACTGTTGGCGCGTGGGAGGAACCGAAGTACCCCACGCATACTCAGAGAATGCAATACCTACAGCTACTGTAAATGTATTTAGTGTAGTGTATAGACATAATGTGTATGTTTACACCGTGTATTGCACCAAAGGCATGCATGTCATGTAGCGTGGGCAGAAACCCACACAGACTGCATACGCATACCGTGTAGGTATTATAGTGTGTGTGCTAAACATTTTGCACAAGCTCATGTGTGCATAGCACCGAAGGCGCGCACACCGTTGGCGCGTGGGAGGAACCGAAGTACCCCACGCATACTCAGAGAATGCAATACCTACAACTACTGTGAATGTATTTAGTGTAGTGTATAAACATAATGTGTATGTTTACATCGTGTATTGCACCAAAGGCATGTATGTCATGTAGCGTGGGCGGAAACCCACGCAGACTGCAAAGACATACCGGGTAGGTATGTTTGTATGTGGATATCCAATCGCACAAATTTAGACTGTGCATAGCGCCGAAGCGCCCATACCAATGGATTGTGGGAGGGAACCGGAGTACCCGGAGGAAAACCACACAGACTGTCTACACATGCCGTGTAGGTATTATAGCATGCGTGATAAACATTGAACAGGTTTAACTGTGCAGAAGGCCAAAGGCGCACATACCGTCAGCGCGTGGGAGGAAACCGGAACACTCGGAAGAACTCCACGCAGACAGCACACAGATAACCGTGTAGGAATGATAGCATGTGAATCAACATATTGCACATGTTTATGCTGTGCATTTCCATTGGAGCGTGGGGGGAAACCGGAGTACCCGGAGGAACCCCACGCAAACCGTATACCCATACTGTAAACATGTATAGTATGTGCAATACACATATTGAACATGTCTATACTGTGCAGAGAGCCGAAGTGCACATACCATGAGAGTGCGGGAGGACACCGGAGCCCCCGCCGACCCAGAGAGTATAATACATACAAATACTGTGAATGTATCTGGAGTCGTGCATAAACATATTTTGTACGTTTATATCATGTATGGCACTGAAACACAGCATTGGAACGTGGGGACAGCCACGCAGACACAGAGACCAATAACACATACATACACTGTGAATGTATGCAGTGTAGAGGTATAGGAAGAGTTTAAATTATGGCGCAGAGGCGCATAATCTTCTCTGTATCATTCCAACCTGCTTGACTGTGCTGCCGAAGCAGCATGCAGGTAACAGGTAACCTCTGATCCCCAGACCGTGTGTCTGTCAGAGCTCAAATCATTCCCCGGGAAATGTTACCTCCGAATATCACACAGAAGGCTCACAGGGACTAGATACATAAATTAATAAAGTCCTCCCTCATCCATGCTGCTCTTGAGGCAGCGTGAGGAAAACAGTGAGGAAACTGTGTAAAAGAAAGGCTTGTCACAGCAATTCCAGCCTGAGAGAGTTTCTCACATCATCAATGAGATCACTTACAAGCACCCTGTCATTCACTGACACAGAACTTGAGTCTTCCTCACAAGGGAATGTCCTGTTCATAAACATTAAATATTCAGAGGTAGGGTCCTGAGCATAGTAGCTAGGCCCATATCTGACTCAGAGCACTCCTTCACTAAAGATTTTTGCTCACACACCGCTTCCATTCTGACAGGAATGATTCCAGGGCTGCTGACAACTGGTCCATAAGGACCGCAGGTGCAGGAAACATATGAACATGTTTAACTGTGCAGCACTGCCAGTTGCCCCAGGCAAGTGTGGAGAGCAGGTGTATCAGACTCCATAACACCACCCTCTGAGACCTTATACACTATACAGTGAATATACAGTCCACCCACTGGCTACGCTGAGGCTGAGGAGGGGATACCCGGGAGGACTCACCAACCCTTAAGGACCACTCAGTCTGTGAGGAGATTGTGAGGGGATTCGCGCCACCGCCAGAAACAAATGCGGAGGCCACACAAAAATGGCCGCCGGCCGCAGCTATAACTGCGCCACTGAACGGCAAGATGGCCACCGAGCGCGAAATTCAAAGCTCTAATGCGCCCCAATGGCGCACGCAATAACCACCTCAAACAGCGCCAATGCGCGCGCCAATGGCGCACGCAATGATCACCTCACACACCAGAAAAAAATGCAGACATGAGCGCCCAGCCAGGCCAGAGTGACCCCCAAGCACCCCACAGCACAGCACCAGAACAGGGTGCAGAGAGCAGCATAACAGGGGGGAGACAGGGAGAAACCCCCACACACAGAAACACAGCCAGCATGTACTCACCTGCAGTAGGAGAGACTACTTACCCGTCCCTTTCAGGGACCCCCTGGCTTGTTTCAGACAGACCTATCACAGAGTCGTATTGCATAGCTGTCACCCGGTCCACCGCGAGAGATACAGTCAGTCAAGTACTGTTCAATCTTGAGAGGACCGCGGGAGCATGAAAGCAACCCGGCCACCCCTGGAGTCATGGGGTATGTCGTGAACTGAGGTTCACGCACGCAAGGCGAGGATCAGCACGCTCGATGGTCGGACAGGGAAGACTACGAGGATACTAGTGTACCCAACCTGTTGCCCAGCCGACAGTTGATTGAAGGTCTCAAAAATAAAATAATAAAATTCCCAAAGGAATAAAATTTAAAAGTAAAATCTTCCAGGAGACTGGCTCCTGAGAGAGCCACGTCTTCTCCTTCTGCTAGGCAGAAAAAAACTGAGGTCTGCTAGCTGCAGGTGGGAGGGTAATGTCCAGAGGGACCACCCCCCTGGGCGGGGCTGTTCAGCTCTGGTTTGTTCTAGAATGTTTTAACATCTAACATTCTGCCTATATCTTCTCCTGCGAGCAGGGACATATACCACACGTTTACAGTATCCAGCTGTGTCAGTCCATGGATGATAAGAGAAACATTATTTCACATACTACTGCATGCAACACAGAATACAACTTTAAAGTGGATGTAAACCCCATTCATGAAATTTTAGCCAGGCACATATCCGCAGTGTTTTGTTATCTCTTCAAAGCCCAAGTCCTGTGGCTTTCTCCTGCTCCGTTCTGTTATCAGCATAACTTCTGACAAGTTCTGACACAGGAAATAAAAGCTGGGCTATTCACAGCACAGCTCTGCATCGTTTCTTCCTTTTTCTGTTTATGAGGAGAGGCGGTGTGTGCACCTTTCCTTCAATCAGCTGTCACAGTGTATGGCAAGAATCCACACCCACAGGTGAATCAGGAAGAGAGATTTCTAACAGGACTTGCACTTTCTAAAACAGTATATAAAGTTGAAAACAGCAAATATACATGTAAAACTTATGTAGGGAGATTTGTTTCATCTCTGTGCATCATCTGAGGCTGTTCACTTCACTGGGTAGATGTGAGGGTTTACATCCACTTTAATATTTTTTTTTAGTACAAGGTTATAGCATGCAATAAAGTTGCTTACCCGTATATTTGAGCCATTATTATTTTCAAACTTTGTTTCTATTTTGATTTGAAATTTTGGCAGAAAAGAACACTGAAAAAAAAAAAGAATCAGATTCTGTTGTAAGAAAGGTGTAAAGAAGTCATCACATATGCACACAAAATATTTAAATAGCAAGCATAGTAGTTGTACAGGAACCTATTAAGTAAATTCTAAAAATATGAGGAACCTATTAAGTAAATTCTAAAAATATGCAGAGATTTGAAACCCAACATGGGGTCTCCTCTCAATGCCAAGTTATGCCCTGAGGCATGATTCACTAGGCATTTCCTCTTAAGGGTTCGTTAACACTATAAATGCAAGAAAAAAATATTGTACAGTGTAGATGTGTACAGACACACATTAACATGGTTTGTACAAACCTGGTGGCCCCCAGAAATGTGAAATTAGTTTATCCTGATCTGGGTGAATATAAATGCATGAGGAGACCATCTTATGTCTGTGGCATATTCAAACAGTAAAGTCTACCTGTCCAGCAAATGACTGATCAAAAAAAATAAATAAAAAAGACTGGAGATTGTGTCTGAATGTCACCATTTGGCAAATAAGCCAACATTGGTGTGGTCATTTCTTTCCTTGTCCTGCTCCTCTCCTTTATATAAACAATCCAATGTCTGCACAGCCATCAGTTTACCATTTTCTTCTTTGGCCTAATAAATGGCATCAAAATCTGATTCTTGTGTGTGAAATGCACCCTAAATAAATGCAAGAAAGTTAACCTGTAAAATGGCGTACAGAACAAATAAATCTTGGAATTCAATAACATTCCTTAAAGAGATAAATGCTTGTAAACCAAAGTTGTCAATTTAATTAATTACAAAGAAATCGCTTTACTTTCAATACTAGTGACATCAAAGGTGCCTTTTACCTGGTGGCAATTATAGTTTTTACAATGCAAAGTTTTTTGTTGCAGGGTTTAAATGTACTTTATATTGAGACTGTTCAGTAAATATACTTTTAAAACTCTGACTCGCAACACTCAGTTTTAGAGGCCTAAAGCTGGTTTCACCATTTTACATATTTCAGAGAATCCTTGGTCTTTGACTAAATAAGACTTTAGAAAGTCTGTCCAATTCAGTTGTTTACAGTCATTTTAGAGAATGTATGTTAGTAAGCAAGTCCATGATCCTGGCCAATGGATACCAATTTCTGACCAAACTTCCATTGGCTCAAATATGCAGACTAAAATGTTTTTAGAAAGATTGTTTGGCAGCCAGGTAGGTCATGCATACATGGCTCGTCATCACCATCTACAGTTCCACATTTTACTGAGGTCAAACATAGCCTAAGGCTGGGTTCACACTGGTACAACACGACAGTCATACAACTTTCATCCTACTTTGCTCTGCGACATCTGTCCTACATTGGTCCGACATCCATCCGACATTCATGAACAGGATACTACTTTGATCTGACTTTGTGCTAGTCTGACTTGTCCTTTGACCAATCGAAACAATCCCAGGGTGAGAAAAATTCATTTTACTGCTGCTGTAATCACCATGTCGGATGTCAAAAGTCGGATGGTTATGACAAGGATCCTACTTTGATCCTACTTCAGCCCATTGAATATCATTGAAGTCGGATCAAAGTCGGACCAAAGTAGTACAGGGAGCATTTTCAAAGTCGGACCAGTTAAGACGGCTCTCATAGGGAAACATTGGTTTTCACACGTAATGCGACATGAGCTCCCAATGTCGGAGCAATTGTCGGACCAGTGTGAACCCAGCCTAATAAACAAATGCATGTAATATTATGAGCGCGACCAATCAGTATCAAGCATGTACAAGCTTTTAAATTACTATTGTTATACAGGATTTATTACAAATAGAGACTGCCTGACAGTTTTGGAGAATGGTCTTATAGCTGTAAGGGGTGGGACACATATTTTCCATTTGAAATTTTATTAATTTCTGCTAATTACACAGAAATAAGGAGAAATAGACGCTCTATAATACCATTTCATGAACAGCTTTGTGGAGCCAACAGACATACAATTGCAAGCTGTACTTCTCGGGTGGAGAAAATCTTTTGGCAGGTCAGAGTTTTAAGTCGGAACCCTTAATGACTGGCTAAAGACGGGAACATTTTTGTAAAGATTTAAATATTTTCCAATTAATAAATAATTTAGGAGTCCATTGAGGGACACAGGAAGTTTGCCTTCCATTATACGGCCACCTACAGGAGGATTGGATACTAAAAAATAAACTGCAGGCCAGCCCAGAATAGCGCCTTCTACCAGCATGCTTCAGGTTTTGTACAGTACCAAGAGCATTGAGAAGGCAATACCAAGAGCATGATCACAAAAACACAGAATTGTGGGACCGCTGTCCCTCTATGGGTTTCAAAAAAAGGGTTTTACAGCCAAATTTTCTATCTCATCCATTGAGGGACACAGGAAGTCCATTACCCTCAGGATATCCAAAAAAAAAAAAACAGTCCAACTGAGGGATGGGTAACGCGGCAAACAAAACGCCAACAGGCCCAAAAAAAAAGAAGACTGGAAACTACCTGCTGCTTAGAGCTGGCAAAAAGACCAAATGCCTGAAGCTGTCATCAGATAAGGCCTCAACATTTACCTGGTAGAACTTTGAAAACACGTGGCCAGAATAACAAGTGGCAGCCTTGCAATTCTAGACAACAGTTGCTTGATGCCAAAAATCTAAAGAAACACTCACAGTAAAGAGTGTAAACACGGACCGAATGTCAGGAGACAACGGCCTGTTCAAAAAAAAAAAAAAAAAAAGTCAGACATTCAGCCCATGTGTGTTTGTCCGACAGAAGCCGGCAATTTGGCCGGCTTCTTTTGGACGAGCATGCTGGAAAACCAGCAACCGACCGATTCCTGATCATCGCTCTCAGGCAATGGCAGAGTACGCTGATCGGAGTGTTCTGGTGGGGGAGGGGGGTGTCCCCCTTTCAGAACACAACAGATCAGTGGGGGATAGTGCTCTACAAGATAGAAATGGCAATACCCTGACCTTGGAGAATGTCGAGAACCAAATGCTAGTCCAACAACTGTGGCTGAAGTTTAGAAAGGAATCATCTCATGGAGTAATTCCTAGTCATAGAGACAGCATATCCTGTAAATCAGGTAGAGCCTACAGAGTGTCCACCAGGAGCCTTATCAGGTCAGCATAACACAGATTAACACATCCACCTGGGCCCATCAAGGAACAAGCATTACGGCAATGCCCACCATCTCAATCCTGCAGACGAGTACGTTTCAGAGGAAGAAAAAAGGCAGAGATTAGGGTGTACTGATCCCACAGAATCACCAGGGATACACTGCTTCTGCTAAAGGAACCATGTACTTGCAGACAAACCCCTCCAGGTTGTTGTTGAGCCAGGAGGTCCACAACCCTCACCTGTGATACAGATCCTGGAACATACTCCCCAGGGTCTGGCTGGGGAAATCGGACAAAGCAGTTAGTACTTACACTTGGCAGTACTAGGGTTGTCGGTTAGACCACGGCACTACCTGTGACTGTGTGCGTGCGCGTATACACACACCTCACATTTTTGTAAATATTTTAGATCTTTTCATGCGACAACGCTAAAGAAATGACACTTTGCTACAATGTAAAGTAGTGAGTCTACAGCTTATATAACAGTGTAAATTTGCTGTCCACCCAAAATAACTCCACACAGCCATTTATGTCTAAACCGCTGGCAACAATAGTGAGTACACCCCTAAGTGAAAATTTCCAAATTGGGCCCAAAGTGACAATATTTTATGTGACCACCATTTTCCAGCACTGCCTTAACCCCCTTGGGTATGGAGTTCACCAGAGAAAAGTGTAGCAGAGTGTCATTTCTTCAGTGTTGTCACATGAAAAGAGATTTTATATATATATATATATATATATATATATATATATATATATATATATATATATATATATATATATATATATAGAGAGAGAGAGAGAGAGAGAGAGAGAGAGAGAGAGAGAGAGAGAGAGAGAGAGAGAGAGAGAGAGAGAGAGAGAGAGAGAGAGAGAGAGAGAGAGAGAGAGAGAGAGAGAGAGAGAGAGAGAGAGAGAGAGAGAGAGAGAGAGAGAGAGATATAAATTAGGGATGCACCGAAATTTTGGTCGATAATGGCCCTTTCGGCAAAATGGCGAAAGAAAAAAAATGTCCGATAACTCCCGAAAATGGGGCGGGGTCTACGCGTCAGTGTCTCCACCCCCCCTGGTACCGCCCATTACGGAGGTGTCCTATAGTTGTTTGAGAAGAGAGGAGTGTTTCTATCTTCATCTTTGGAGACCCACTAGCTGGATATAGGACCCACGGCACACAAAGACTAACATCTCCCTTGAGACCTGCCAAAAGGCTGGGAATAGGATTATCATATGTGTGGTTTTCACAATCCAGTCCCTGGACATTTGGATTCATTTAACTCCTAGAACATTGGTGTGAGATTTTTGCCCATATTTTAATCGATACCAAATGTATGGGTAATCTAATGTAAAGAAATCCCATTGCTCTATGGTATTTAACATAATTACATATGGTTTATATTCTTTATGTCCCTTATACATTGAGTATATTTGGGTAAGGTGCTATCCATCTATTTGGGCTATTGTTTGTTGTGGTGTGAGTGCCTGACACAACTCAGCCCCTGAACAATTTTTATTTATTTGTTTCCACAATTATTCATTTTTATTGGCGCAATTTTTTCTGTTTAAGTTGTTTTGTGTTTATACCACCATTATTGCTGCCTTAGTTTATTGTTTTTATTTGTAATTTTATTCCTTTAGCACAGTTTTTTCCTTTCTAATCTATTGAAATGAAAGCTGTGATGTTCCCAGCGCTGTAATCAACGCGGCGGCTCTCCTCTCTCTCCCCTGCACAGGTAGGCTGCTAAAATAAAGAGCTCAATATATTGCGCAATGATCGGTTTTTTGCTTTTCATGAGAGCTTGAGAAACATTAATAAGGAAATCAACCGATAAGGAAATCCATGAGATGAATAAGGAAATCAACCGATAAGGAAATCCATGAGATGAATATTGGCACATCGGTTGATTTCATAATGTTTCTCAAGCTCTCATGAAAAGCAAAAAAAAACGATCATTGCGCAATATATTGAGCTCTTTATTTTAAAATATAAACAATGGTAACAATGCTCACTCACATTTAGTATGTGAAATGGGACTTTATTATGAGCACATTCTAATGATTCATAAATGCGAGCACTTATTTTTATTTTCATTTTTATTTTGATATTTTTCTCTTTTCCCATATATTTTTTCAGCATGGTTGTACTGGTTTTTGGGTGATTTACTTCCCTGGGTACATGTGAATGTGCACACAGAGATTGTTGCTTGCTCTAAAGTTTTGTTCACCATAAATATTGTTTTAATAGCACTATTGTTCTAATATCACCATAGTTTGCACAGTAGCACTATACTAATAATATATTGTAGGGTTGGCGCAGTTATTTCCTTTTTTTTGCACGGGGGACACTGGCTGGCTAACTGGCTGCACTGGGGACACTGGCTGGCTGCATCTGACAGGCACTGGTGAGGCTGCATTGATCTCCTGTACCGTGTCTGCAGTCTCGGACCATCTCCTGTACCGTGTCTGCAGTCTCGGACCATCTCCTGTACCGTGTCTGCAGTCTCGGACCATCTCCTGTACCGTGTCTGCAGTCTCGGACCATCTCCTGTACCGTGTCTGCAGTCTCGGACCATCTCCTGTACCGTGTCTGCAGTCTCGGACCATCTCCTGTACCGTGTCTGCAGTCTCGGACCATCTCCTGTATCCGTGTCTGCAGTCTCGGACCATCTCCTGTACCGTGTCTGCAGTCTCGGACCATCTCCTGTACCGTGTCTGCAGTCTCGGACCATCTCCTGTACCGTGTCTGCAGTCTCGGACCATCTCCTGTACCGTGTCTGCAGTCTCGGACCATCTCCTGTACCGTGTCTGCAGTCTCGGACCATCTCCTGTACCGTGTCTGCAGTCTCGGACCATCTCCTGTACCGTGTCTGCAGTCTCGGACCATCTCCTGTACCGTGTCTGCAGTCTCGGACCATCTCCTGTACCGTGTCTGCAGTCTCGGACCATCTCCTGTACCGTGTCTGCAGTCTCGGACCATCTCCTGTACCGTGTCTGCAGTCTCGGACCATCTCCTGTACCGTGTCTGCAGTCTCGGACCATCTCCTGTACCGTGTCTGCAGTCTCGGACCATCTCCTGTACCGTGTCTGCAGTCTCGGACCATCTCCTGTACCGTGTCTGCAGTCTCGGACCATCTCCTGTACCGTGTCTGCAGTCTCGGACCATCTCCTGTACCGTGTCTGCAGTCTCGGACCATCTCCTGTACCGTGTCTGCAGTCTCGGACCATCTCCTGTACCGTGTCTGCAGTCTCGGACCATCTCCTGTACCGTGTCTGCAGTCTCGGACCATCTCCTGTACCGTGCCTGCAGTCTCGGACCATCTCCTGTAACGTGCCTACAGTCTCGGACCATCTCCTGTACCGTGCCTGCAGTCTCTGACCATCTCCTGTAATGTGTCTGCAGTCTCTGACCATCTCCTGTAATGTGTCCCCAGTCTCTGACCATCTCCTGTATAAAATTATTATTTAAAAACAGTCACTTTCGGTATCGGTGCCATTCCA